>PPNW03000019.1:0-228710 GCA_003708315.3 Groenewaldozyma salmanticensis
ATATTAGTGCCTTAAGATACCACCAATACGGACGGATTTGACCTGAGTGTATGCATCAAGAGCATCTCTTCCGAGCTCTCTGCCTGTACCAGACTGGCCGTATCCACCGAAAGGAACCTGGTGGTGGAAGTCATTGTAAGTGTTGACCCAAATGGTACCGGCCTTGAGGGAGTTTGCCACGTGAATAGCCTTGCTGAGGTCCTTGGTATGGACACCAGCGGCGAGACCGTATTCAGTATCGTGAGCCATCTTGAGTACGTCGTCAAGAGACTTGAACTTGGTGATAGTGACAACGGGACCAAAGATCTCTTCCTTAACAATCTTCATGTCCTCATTGACGTCGGCAAAAACGGTGGGCTTGATGAAATAACCCTTGGTCTTAGCACGCTCTCCTCCAGTGATGACAGTGGCACCAGACTTCTTACCCTCTTCAATGAAACTGAGAATTCTCTCGAGTTGGATCTTTGAGGTCTGAGGGCCGTAGAAAGTCTCCTCGTGGAATGGGTCACCGGGAATAGTCTTCTCAGCTCTGTTCTTGAATGCCTGAAGGAATTTGTCGTAGATGCCGTCCTGAACGTAGATTCTGGAACCAGCGCAGCAAACCTCACCAGAGTTGTAGAAGATACCCATGTTGACAGCCTCCAAAGCATCCTCGACATCACAGTCGTCAAAGACAATGTGAGGTGATTTGCCACCGAGCTCCAAGGTGACCTTCTTCAAGTTTGAGGTGGCTGCAGATCTCATAATGTGTCTACCAGTGGCAGTGGAACCAGTAAATGCAACCTTCTTGATTCTCATGTGGTTGGAAATGGCAGCACCGACCTTACCGTAGCCGGAAAGGGTGTTCAAAACACCGGGAGGGAAACCAACCTCCTTGGCCAATTGAGCGGCATATAGAGCAGATAATGGGGTGGACTCGGCACTCTTCAAGATGACAGTGTTACCGGCAGCCAAAGCAGGGCCAACCTTCCAGGACCACAAAAGCAAGGGGAAATTCCAAGCAATAATTTGACCACAAACACCAATAGGCTCTCGTCTGACATATGTGAAATGGTTGGGGTCGGTCTCAATGACGTCACCAAAGATCTTGTCGGCCCAGCCGCCATAGTTTCTAATGGTGTCAACCACGAGAGAGATATCACCCTTAGCCATAGGCAAGGCCTTACCGTTGTCCATGGACTCAATAGAGGCCAAGGTCTCAGAATGCTCTTCAATCTTGTCGGCGAGCTTCAGCAAAAGCTTTCCTCTCTCCTTGGGGTCCAAGACAGACCATGTCTCGAAAGCCTTGGTGGCGGCGTCAACGGCCTTATCAACATCAGCCTCGTCAGCTTCGTAGACATCTACAATGTGCTCCTCAGTGGCGGGGTTCTCAACGGCAAACTTCTTACCAGAGGTAGAAGGGACCCACTCGTTGTTGATGAACAGCCCAGTAGGCTGGGAGTACTTGATGCCGTTAGGAATAGTGATGTCAACGAAAAGAGACATTGTGTGTGTGTGTGTGTGCGTGTTTGTGTGTGTTACTTCTTTGATACAGATTGAAGATGGAAAGAAATATAAGAAGAAGGAGAATAAATAAATTCAGGAAAAGCGAGCAGCAGTGCCCTTTTTATATCCAGCTGACGAGCGCACATAGTGTTTTTGGTGTTAGTAACCAGGAGGGGTAGCTCTATCATAAAAGTGAAAGATCGCCCAGAGGTGGGGTTTTAGTTTGCTTTTACACTCACTAAATATTTCACACACTGAATATATCACAGCGTTTGAACGCTCGATTAGCAGCAATTCACAGCCATTGACGCTTTCCTCATTACTGGAGATCGGGCTACCCGGGCTAATGGGAAATCAGAGCGCAGCATGATGGAGCCAGAGAGGACTCAAGTGCTTTGCTTGGTTCTTAGTAATTGGGAGTGTATGCACAGCGGATTTTGATACAGGGATCGTTTTCCCCGGACGTTCGCGATGCCACTTTGATTTTCATTATTAATGCTCGCGGGCAAAGGGGTCAAAGCGTGCAAATTTGCTCTGACAACCAGCTAGTTGGGAACAGACAGAAAGGAGTGAAATAGTTAGGAGTTTGTTGAGATGTTTCGGGGTCTCTCCCTCCCCGCAATTTTTATCAATACAGCGTTTCCGGTCAGAAAAATAAAGGAGAAAGTGAGTGTAGAAGTGTGAACAGTTCGGGAGTCTGTCTTGCAATTGGTTTTTACGAAATTACAAGAATACAGGCTCTTATCAGAAAGCACGTTTTAGTTTCAGTCTAAATGCTTTGCGGCTGAATAATGTCTGTGATGCTTGGGGTTTCGGAGGATTTGCGGGCGACCGTTACTGAGAAAATGGAGAATATAGTATAAAAAAGTTGGGCTCTAATCTCAATTGTGTAAAAGCGGACTGCAGCTGACCGTGAACCAGCCGTGTCGGTTTTATTTTCCGGCATATAGGTGTGTTTGTTGACGGCAATATGGGGTTTCGCTGTAATCGGGAAGCGTTAGAGCTTTTCTCTGGAACCCTTGGAGTTTCAGGAAACATAACCGTAATGAAGATGGAAGTCAAAGTACGCTGGAGACTAAATCGCTTCGTCATCATACCAACAGCTTCTTTCATGATGACGCCTGGTGAACGCAGGTTTGAATGGATTCAAGTCCAGACATTTCTGCTCGCAATTCCCAAGTTCAAATTCTGTCCAATTCACTATCCATCAGTCCTATAGTTCTAATAGCTTCCTAATTGCAGCTTAGGCTTTTTTTCAAGGCTGCGCGCGCTGCTTTCAGAACGAATCACCTAAGCTCCAGTATCACGTGCCTAGCTCTCTTGTTTATGTAATCAAAAGAAGTTATTAGTCCCAGCAGACACTATCGCCCTTCTCGATTAACCCGTGCTTCTCGAGGTTGAATATACATCAATTGATCATAGCTATCAGACATATATATCACAATTGTGGTCTCCAGCTGTTCAAGTCTTCTAAATTCGCTGCAATTATGCTCAGGGTTCTGCCCTTCTTTTCATACCTGGTCTTGCTACTTACTGCAGGTACCACTAGTGCATTCAAGGATTACCATCCCTTAGTGTTGGTGTCAAACTCTGCTCAAGTTCAGAACGTCAATGTAGACAGTCAGACCTCTGCGGAAGGAGCGAGCAACAAGCATATTCTGGATAAGTGCCCTTACGACGAGTATATTCTTGTGAACCAGAAGGGTTTCACTCAACTGTCTCAGATTCAAAGTGCCACAAGTCCGGAATTGTCAGAGGCGATTGATAATGCCGAGACTGTAGTTACGTTTGCTGACTACCATGACGAGCAAATCGATTACTCTTTGGCTGACTACATTGCCCTGAACTGCAAAGCTACTAGAACTGTCGTCGTGCAGGACAAGGACGAGAAGCTGGCTTACATTGATACTGAGAAGACGCTTTATCGAATCTTCTCGGAATCAGATGACTTCTCTGAGGCTGACGCTATCTTAGGAAACGTTCTCCGCTCAATGCCTACTTCTAATTATGTTATTATTTACACTTCATCTCTTGCTGAATCTGACTCTGTTGAGCAGAAGGAAGAAGAGGCAAAAGCCGCGGAGATTGATAAGCTTTTCGAGTCTTCTTCGACGTCTGCCTCTGCCGCCGCCTCTTCGTCCTCTTCTTCCGATATGGTGTACACCTCGCTATTTCATGACTATGCCTTTTTTTCTCCTGGAATCTTTATGGCCTTAGTTGTCAGCTTGCTTCTGGTCATCTTGTTAGCTGGTGCACTGACCGGAATCCAGAGCCTACAAGTCACTTACAGGTCTTTTGAGCCAACTCCTGAGAACAACCGTGACACCAAACAGGGTTAAACACTGTAATGAAATAAACCCTATATATATATATATATATAACCTATAATCAGATACGCGCATGATGCTATGCATTTATGTTTCTAGAGGTTTGTTCTATTGTGCATTGTTGAACGCAGTCCAAGCTGCAAGATAGGCTCATGATGTTCATTTCTGCTGATATCAACATTTTCAACACAAACTAAGTCTGCTAAGCTGTTCATAGTAGGTCTATCTTGAAGCTAATATAGAAGACTTTTGATTCATTGCACTACATGCGCTACCAAGCTGGCTATACATGATTTATGAATATTCTACTCCCGGAGCATTCTTAGGTTCTTGCATATAAAGACCCAGACCTACAAAGTGATACACACTCTCAAGCTCCAGAATTTGTAGAGCCGGCTGGTGAGAATTCATTGTCAAGTAGAATATGTTCATGGCTTACAGCCAAAAAGATAACGTGATAAAAATAATCTAGGGCTCATACCCTAAGCCAGTCCAGAATTTTACTAGTTTCTTGGATCGATCTTTCCATAGTAGAAAATTCTGGTTCTACTAGCACAAACTTGTTGGAAGGAAGGATACTACTCTTCACGCGGGCATATCGATCTTTCAACACCCACTCAAAAACTACAACTTTCATCAACTTTCAACACCTCATATACACACACATCTAACGACACCATGAGCGACGCCGTTACCATCAGAACCAGGAAGTTCATTAGAAACCCTTTACTGGCCAGACGTCAGTTTGTCATTGACGTTCTCCACCCTGACAGAGCTAACGTCTCCAAGGACGAGCTCCGTGAGAAGTTGGCTGCCATCTACAAGACCGAGAAGAACGCTGTTTCCGTTTTTGGTTTCAGAACCCAGTTCGGTGGTGGTAAGTCTACTGGATTCGGTTTGATCTATGACTCCGAGGAGAGTTTGAAGAAGTTTGAGCCCCGTTACCGTCTCGTGAGATATGGTCTTGCCCAGAAGGTCGAGAAGATCTCCAAGCCCCAGCGAGCACAGAAGAAGAACAAGGGATTGAAGATTTTCGGTACTGGAAAGAGACAGGCCAAGAGAACCAGAGGTGGAGACTAAGCGCATTGAATTGTGTGTTTGTTTTTATTTGCTAAAGAAAAGAAAAAGAACGGAAATGGAAGAACCAAGTTCCCTCGGATATTTTTTTTATGTTTTTGAAAGGGAGAAAGCTCTTTTTGATGTTTGTGTTTCTCTCTGGATTTGATAAAAGCTGCTGGTGGGGCGGCAAAACCAGGTGTGCTTGTTCTCTTTCATGTTGGAGAACTAGTACGTGCAAATGTATGTATCGTATATATAATTTATACGGAAAAATGATAATATATTGAATGCCAATAAACAGCACCCAGCACTGAAAGACTTTTGACAAGCTAAAGAGATTTAGCCAAGCTCCTCAGCGAAGCTTCTTCTTCGTAACTGTTCATGTTAAAATTTCAAAGATTTCTGCTTATGTAATTGTAAGATGTCATGGGCGCAAGTAAGCATCTACTTTCTTCACCCACATCGAACACGAAGGTACTAACTGCAGTACTACTCTTCGTTGTTGTTCTCATTATAACTATACAATTCCCACAGCATCACCAATGTCAGCGAACAAGTATCCATCGTTGGAAGAAATTGACCAGGATTTCGGGGCTGGAGAAACAGCTGATACTGGAGCTGGATTCGAGCACGATGACTTTTTGGCACGCGAAAAAGCCGTGCTCGGCGATGATGCTGATGCTTTCGCCAGTACTCAAGATGCGGACGTTGCAGGGTTTGAGTCTTCCTTCCCAGCTATAGACGATGCTGTAAGTAGGCCAAGTGTCATCATGGTGCTCTTCTTGTAATCTTTTTAGAGCTACAAGTTTAGTGGCCAATAATTTTTGCTATGTGCTAATTGACATTCTTTAGACTCCGGACTTAGGCCCTTCCGGCGTGATTGCTCAGCCTGCTGAGCCTTACTTGCCCCAACAAGAGGATCTCGCTAACGAGACCAATAAACTTTCACTGGAAGACTCTGGACCGATAAAGTAAGTTTTGTTGGTTGATACTGGGGTTTTGTTTTCGAACCGGTCAAAGTTGATGCTAACTAGTGGAATTAGAGAATGGAAGGCCCGCAGAGAGCTTGAGATTCAGAGACGTGACGAGTTATCTGAGCGTAAACGAGAGGAAACCCGCGAAAACGCCAAAGTTAACATTGATGCATTCTACGAGAATTACAACAGCAAGAAAGAACAGACAATCAAGGACACAAGAGCCGCTGCCGAGACTTATATCAGCGAAAGGGATGACAGCGTCGGACGAGGAACTACTTGGGACCGCGTGGCAAAGCTTATAGATACTTCAGACTTATCTACCAAGTCCAAAAACTTTGACAAGAGTCGGTTCAAGGAGCTATTACTTTCTCTTAAGGGAGATGCCAGTGCTCCTGGAGCTGGTGGATATTGATAGTTTTACATAGTCACACTATTGTCATGTATTTTTGCAACTCGTCAAGACGATTACATATACTTTATCGCTCCTGAAGTAGTACTTTTCATCAATTGCTCTGGCCGTTTCAAGGCTCCTTTAAGGTTCTAAATACATGTTGGCATAACACCGATTAAACCTTGTGCGTATGATATTAAATCTGTTTAATATCTGATTAACCATGCCAAAACGAGTTCTGGTCACCACCGGGGCCACGGTACCGTTTGAGGAGCTAATACGCGTCTGCTTGTCGGAAACCATTCTAGAGGAGCTTCAGCGACTTGGATTTACCCATATTATAGTACAGTATGGTGATGCCGAGAGTACATTTGTAAAGTATTCATCAACATCGGTGTCCTCAACAGGCAGTACAACTTCAACTAGCGACAACCGCAGCCGCAGTCCCAAAAAGCTTCCCACTTCCTTTCGTGGCTCTACTGTTAAGATTCACGTGAGTGGGTTTTCTTTCGTCGAAAACTTGACGCAAGTTATCAAAGATGTGGATTTGGTGATATCTCACGCGGGTACAGGGTCCATTCTGGATGTATTACGGCTAAACAAGCCATTGATTGCAGTGGTTAATACAAAACTCATGGACAACCATCAGCTGGAAATTGCAAACGAGTTTGCAAAGATGAAAAGCCTTCTGCCTTGTAATGCCCCTACTATCGTTGACTTGGTAAATGCCCTACGGAGTCTTGAATCAACAAAACTAGAAAGCCTACCTCCTCAAAATGCTGAAGTGTTTACTGCTATTGTCGATGAAGAAGCCGGTTTCTCGTAAACCTTGATGCCCTTTCTCTTATAGAAGTTGATTAATATTTAATTTATAACTATTTATTCCTCATTAACATTGACGTCGGCAAATCTGTGAGTTTTGACCCAATTTAGTATCTTGCGGCTACCAGCACTGGATATACTTTGGGGAAACAAGTCAAAGATTGTCATCAAGCTAGCAAAGGAGATAGCAAAGATAATTGCTTCTCCGTGCTTGACAGGTTTAACGATCTTATGCTTCACCAATGAGTCCCAATAAGACATGATTGCCAGTCTAACAGCATAAGTGTATCTGCCTCGACCACTGACTTGATCCACAAATGCCCAGAGCCCGGCAAAAAACCCAATAAGTCTATATCGAAACACGGGAAGAAAGTTCCTATTCAAAAACTCTTGGCTGAGCCCGATTCCAGACCAGGCAGAGGTCAAGGTCAGCACAATGAATGAGGTTGTTCTCAGTGTATTGGCCACAATTTGACTGCCTAACCCATACCATTTGTCTATACCACCATTGAATGAGTGATCTCGCCGACTCTTGATTACTGCAATGGCTAAATTCAGAGCGAAAACATATTTCGAGACAGAGGAGTACTTCTTCAGTAAGGATTCCGTGAAAGGTCTGGTCTCACTGGGATCATAAGGATGTGTTAAGGCTCCAGTAAGTGTTGTAGTAGTAGGGTGTGCCAGTGAAATGACAGGCCTTATGATATCAAGCTCATCAGGAAGACTATTTTGAATTGGAAACAGCAGAGGAGAGACAAACTTGGGATATCTCAGTTTGGAAATAGTGGCAATGCTGGAGACTGCCTCCTCTGGAGTTGGCCATGGGTCTTCTGGAGGGTATCCCAAGGGTTTCTTCGGGATGTATTCATCAGAAAACAGCATCATTATCCGAGTGAAACTTGTGGGACAACAATCAGGATCAAACAAGAATGTATAAAACAGCTGAGAAAATGCAAAAGGGAACAATGCCCAAGATCCCAAAATCCTTGGCTTGAACCACAGATAATCTGAATCATCCAAGTAGTTGTACCACGACTCAATGTTACGAACAGCCACATAAAGCGCAATATAACTCTTTGCAACAGGAGGAAACAAAGCAAAAGTTGATCCAGCTACAAGTCCACTCACCAAGGGGGCAACAGCTGAAGCTATAAGATCTCTATGTTTCCTATTGCTTACTTTGAGTTTTCGAAGTACCTGGGGTAATTTGTCGCTTTCAACGCAAGTTTTCCGTAAAGCCTGATATAGAATCTTGTAAGTAGCAGTCATCAATGTCACAGAAGCAGCCACCCGAGCAGCCGGGATTCCTTTCGCATTCCTACTCTTCCGTGAGCCCACAATCTTATTAACTATCTTCAGCGTCAAAAAGACTTCTGCAAATAACCTCGACTCGTTTCTGAAGAACGCGTGTTTCACGTCGTCATCCCCGCAATTTGTAGATGTCGACGCTTCATGAACTCGCGGGGTTGGGAGGTTGAAATCCTTGATGTACTTGCTTGTCTGAAGTTTATCATACAGCAGCTTGTACTCCCTGTCAGAGAACACAAACCGCAGCAAATAAGCCGTGGTTTCCTCCTTTTGGCTCATCTGGAGTTAACAAGATGTATATTATAATAACTATAACTAAGGTGGAGCTCCAGAGTGTTGCGGCCGCGGTAAAGATAAATCTCATCAGCTTTGACCTGCTACAAAATGAACTTTCAGCCGTGCGCCCATTTATTACTAATACCTAGATATTTTTTAGAACCGTTGTAAAGATAAACCTAAGCCAGTCAACTTCAACGCATTTAATTTATACATACCTTTAGCCAAATATGCTTAATATTGGTCGGTGTCTGATACCGGCAGCTCGGCGCCAGGCTCTTTTGAGGATACAGAGTGGGACTCGTTCCAAAACGATTTTGGCACCAGTATTCACAAGTCAAAAGATTCAATACCGCAGCATTGTAAGCAAACCAACGTTGGGCCCGGACGCAGCAACAGAGACCAAGATTACAAACCCGACCAGAACGGAGGATGGCGAAGTTTTAAGGATCCAGATCAGTGACCGGGCTGCCAAGAAGCTTAAGGAAATCAAAAAAGAAGACAACAGTGAAGACTTAGTGCTGAGAATAAGTGTGGAGAGCGGTGGCTGTCACGGATTTCAGTATATCCTGGGCTTGAAACCCAAGGCCACGATAGATCTTGAGAATGACGCAGTTTTTGAGAGAGATGGCTCTGTTGTGGTCATAGATAGTACCTCGCTGGAAATGCTTCGTGATTCAACGGTGGATTATACTACAGAGCTTATTGGTAGCCAGTTCAAGGTGGTTGATAGCCCCTATACCACTTCAAGCTGTGGATGTGGATCCAGTTTTGATTTCGACCCATCAAAGGTAGCACCATCACATTGAACGCATTTGTATATATTCTATTTTACTACGACTACTAATACTACTACACTTTTCCTTGATTCTATATCGTTTCTCCTTCGCGGCTTTTGAGTTCATTTGCCATACTGTCTAATATCGCCGCTGGATTCGCCGTGCTTGCACGGAAAGGGTTTGTCTCCGGTTCAGGTGTCTCCAAACTCCTCAAGAGATTTTGCAACAGGTTCACAACCACTTCCAAACAGCAAGACTTGAATATCTTTATCTTTCCGTCCATGATCAATGTGTAGCCACTACAGTTGATCCGGACCAGGTCGAGCTGGGTAAAGTCAATTGCGGTGACGCGGTATAAATGCTTATAAATAAGTTCCATGATATCTTCGTCTTGAGTTGAATGTTCATAGATATTTTGCAGATCCTCTGCAGGAAACATCATGGTTATTCTTTGTAAATTTGGTGCACAAGTCAGCGGGGGCCTGAAGATTAAAAGCGAGTTGCTGAAGGTGGCCCCACTCTTGATAGACCCGACTACAAAGGAAACAAACTGTTCCTCAATAAACTTCGGCGTAAAATCCAGCCTACTCGGCTTTAACTCTTCTACGCCAAAATCTTGCACCAGCCAGTAAAAGATTCGAGTTTGAAGAGCCAGTGGCATACTTGTAAGTAGTATAGCTGGACCACCCGTTGAAGTGGTCTTCCCAGATAAGATCAGAAGCCTGTATTCATGTCCAGACATGGATATCTCGACTTTTGAGATTACCATTTCGTTTTCTGGCTCGGTGCCTGCTAGATTCTCGGTGTACCACTCAACCTCAACTCCATCCTCTAAGTTATCACCAGTGATGTCATTCAGGAAATTCTCGAGAGATTCTCCATACTGCAAACTACCTGAGCTGGAGAACCTTCTGATCCAATCAGTTTTCAGACATTTGAAAGAATGTCCGTACAAAAACTCATTAACGCTCTCCATAGCCGCATTCTTGCGCTTGATGGTATTGAATACTTGAGGAGTTATATTAAAGCCCAGTACTAACGTTAGTATATATAGCAGCTATCTAGATCGCGTATAAACATGCATGTGCTCATCATTGGTGAAATTTTGATCTTGACTAATCTTCAAGACCAAAGTCCTGTCAAACTTAACCTGGAAACCCAAATGTCAGTTCTAACCACCACCGACCTGAAAGGAAAACTTCCTCTGGTAGCTCGAGGAAAGGTCAGAGACCTTTATGCTGTTTCTGATGATATTCTTTTATTTGTGGCTACCGATAGAATCTCTGCCTTTGATGTGATCATGGAGAACGGTATCCCAGAAAAGGGTAAGATTTTGACCAAACTGTCGAAATTCTGGTTCAAATTCTTGGAGCCTTATACCAAGAATCATTTGGTACCTACAGATGATATTTTCAAGGAGATTGGGCACGGAATCGGTTCGGATGAATCTTTGAGAGCTCAATTGGTCGATAGAAGTTTGCTAGTCCACAAGTTCAAGATCTTACCACTTGAAGTTATTGTTAGAGGTTACATTACTGGTTCTGCTTGGAACGAATACAAGAAGTCAGGTACCGTTCATGGAATTAAAGTGAAGGAGGGGCTGCAACAAAGTGAAGCGTTTGACAAACCCATTTATACCCCCAGTACTAAAGCCGAGCAGGGAGAGCATGATGAGAACATTCATCCTGACGAAGCTGCCAAGATCGTTGGAGCTGACGTTGCAAAAAAGTTAGAGACGCTGTCAATCAACTTATATAGCAAAGCTAGAGACTACGCTTTGACCAAGGGAATCATTATTGCAGATACCAAGTTTGAGTTTGGTGTTGACAGTGAAGGTAACATCATCCTAGTCGATGAGGTTCTTACTCCTGACTCGTCTAGATTCTGGAGAGCTGATACATACAAGATTGGACAGGATCAAGAAAGCTACGACAAGCAATACCTGAGAAACTGGCTAATTGAAAACAATCTCAAAGCGGTAGATGGTGTTAAAATGCCCAGTGAAGTTGTTACGAAAACAAAGGCTAAGTATGTGGAAGCGTATGAAGTGCTCACAGGTGAGAAATGGCAAAACTGATTTCATGACTTATAGACTTTATATAAGTAATAAGATCTGATGCTAGTCTGCAACATTTTATTGGATGCTGCAGATAATAAAATTAACGAAAAAGGAGAAGAGGGCTATATTCCTGCCATTTCTAGTCTTTTTATAAACGGGCTGGGTAGCTCACCCAACCCTTGGCCGTCTTCATCCTCATTCCAGTGATTTTCCTTTTCTTCTCGAGAATCCAAGCCGTGTACCTGTTCATACTCCTGCTGAAACTTTGTAACCGCTTGACCAATGGTACCAGGAATGCCTTTGACCTTTTCAAGCTTTGCACGAGCTACCCCATTGGCGACACCCTGTATGGCGTGGTAGTGTGGACCAGTCCGTCTACCCATTGGTGTGCTCAAGTCTTTTTCCAGTGCCGAGGTTGTTCGCCAATTAGACGTGGGACTCCTGGCGGAGTACTGCTGTTGAGATGCATGAGTAGTAGCTCCGAACGAAGACGCAGATGAGGATTTCGAAGCGGCGGAATTTCCCGAAGCTGAGGATGATGCTGACGATTCAGATGTACTTCTTTGAGTAAATATATCCCTGGACTGGTGTTCATTTTCTTCATCATCTTGATAATTATTACCAGGAAACAGGATTCTTGCTGGGTTGTCGTAATGTGACACAGAGGGCTCCCTCGGACCCCTCAGATTCCTTGAAATATTACTCAAAGGTGAGTTCATTGTAATGTCGCCTAGTTGAAATGATTGAGGAGTATAATGCTGCTGTTGTTGTTGCTGTTGTTGTTGTTGCGATAAGTGATTTGAAGAAAGTATTTCTCGTTCAAGGGCCAGCCGTTGTTGAACTTCTTCTTCAATTTTTTTTTGCATTTGGATACAAAGCTCTTCTTTGAACTGCTCCAATTCTTGTGCTAATTGGTTCTTGTGCTCTTCGAGCATTTGCTCTCTCATCATTACTTCACGTTCATATTGAGCTAGTTGCTTTTCTACCTCCACTAACTCTCGTTCTTTCCGGAACGATTTGATAACGTCGAGAGTGAGTATCACATCAGTAGTAGGCCGTTTTTTAGGGTTTTTGTTGAGACACGCAGCAATAGTTTTTGCTAGCGTAGCAGAATAATAATTAGGGATGTCCGGGTATGTACCTTCCCGAATCCTGTGCGAAAGAGCCATGTGAGTTTTTGCTTGGAAAGGCGGATGCAATGCACAAATTTCATAAATAACACACCCTAGTGACCATATGTCACTATGCGGTGTGGAAGCATGGCCCATGAGCACTTCTGGGCTCATGTAGTAGGGAGTTCCAACGTAAGTGGTTGCGAAGGTGTGATCTTCGTCCAACATTTTAGACAGACCAAAATCGCCCAACTTGATTGAGAAGTCCTCGTTGAGAAAGATGTTATCTGGCTTGATGTCCCTGTGGAGAATTACCGTTGATGATGCCGGCGGTGTCATGATAGTACTGGCGTCAGCACTGTATAAATAACTCGAGGAAGGTGGATCAGTGTTATAATGGCAACGGTATAACGCCAATACGAGCTGTGTTAGTATGCTCCAAACAATGTTTTCCGGAACTCTGGTATCCTTTTCTTTACACTGTAAAATGAGACTAGCTAAGTCACCTCCCCCGCAATACTCCATGTAGAGATGTACAATTTGAGACTGAGAAGAGTGTTCGTGGTGCAGGTATTGCACGATATTCGGGTGGTTTAGCGACCTGAGAATTCTGAACTCATTTTTCAGTTGCATTCGCTCTTTTTGATTCATTTTCCTATAGGAAATCTCCTTCCTTGCCATAATGAGTCCATCTTGCTTTCGCCGGACCTTTCGAATCTGGCCAAAGCTACCACTTCCAATCACCTCCAGGGCCTCGAAGTGGTCATCCATTTGGAGGGAAACTGCTCTGCAAAGTAGGCTATAGCACCCTGTTCAAAGCTTACCAACAATACCAGTGAAAATAAAGAATAAAAGCAAGGCAGACCTCAAATTGTAAAGATTCAGTGTATCGAGCTTGTGAACTTTGCAAGATCACCGGTGGTACCCTCGAGGTTTGTTTACAAATTGCAATCTTTGGTCAAGCCGAAAGTAGAACTGTGGATCAGAAAAATTAAAAAAAAAAAAAAAAAGCTAGAGACTATCTTTCAGCCGCACGATGTTCAGTATTGACCACCACAAAGTCTCACCACCTACGTGTACCGTTAGTAAGGTCCTAGTACTCTGCTTCATGGATAGCACAGCGCATACGCGAGAGCAGAAGCTACTTCAGCTGAACAAGTGGATAGAAGCATGTGGTATACAGATACACGATAGTGCAAAGATCATAGACAGTGAGAGTGAGGGTTTCGCTCTCCAGGCAGTCAGTCCCATACCAGAAGGAGAGGTGATTGTGCATTGTCCCTTGGACTATATCATAGGCCCTGCAGTAGCCAAAGCTGCTTTTGGTGCTGATTTGGACTACAAGTCTGCTACTATTCAGAAATTTGCTTTGATGCATGAATACCTCAAGGGTGAGAAAAGCAAGTGGTTTCCCTATATCGCTATACTAAGTGCTCCATCTGACAGAGATCCAAGTCTTTCGCCGTATTACTACACCAATGATCAGCTAGAGTTTCTTCGAGGTACCAATATATGGCATGAAATCCAAAGCGGTTCATTAATGGAGAAATGGCACGAAGATTATGACAAGGTTCTCGAAGTTTTGCCCATGCAAGACAAGTCTAGTTATACCTTTGACCTGTACATATGGGCATGTCTTATTTTCAGATCCCGGTCATTTCCAGGTCGAATTGTATATTCAAATGTCGGCGAGGACGTGTCCATTCTACTTCCAGTCGTTGATGTATTAAATCACAACCCGCAAGCTAAGATACAGTGGGGTGGAGTTCCAACTGGATTTGAACTAAGGACGTTACAGAATCTTGATGAGGATGAACTAATATACAATACATATGGCCCAAAAAGCAACGAAGAGCTTCTCGCAGGCTATGGGTTCACAATCAAGGATAACCAAGCAGACATAGTTACAATAACTATCTCGCATAACAATCAGCAGCATAGATTCTACTTGTCACGCTATGAACCATTACCTCGTGACCTTTTGGCATTTCTAAGCCGAGAACAAGAATTAGAAAAGCCATCAAAGGAAGTTTACCAAAATTTGGGGCAAATACTCGAGGAAAAGCTCATGAAACTTCCGGTCTTGGAGCCAGAGATCCCTACACACGATAGCGTGAAAAAGTTCTGTTACTTCTATGTTCATGGCCAGATTTCAATTCTGAAACTTGCAATTGCACACTGTAAAGACCAATTGAGCTATTGAAACTTTTTGAATCTAATGCTTATCAGGGATAACTATCAAATTGTACATATATATACCCATGGCGTTTTAGATTCATACCTCGCTCAAGTTTAGCTCCAGTGATTTTAATCTGATCCGATCGACTTCAAGAATTCCTTTTTTGTAAAACTTTTTTTTTTTTTCAGAAAATATCAGCATAATCATTTCAGCATTTTATCATGCGAGCATGCATATATGTGCAATAGCGCTATCAATACAACTTAAACTCCAAGGCCATGAGTGTGACTCCGAGCAAGTCGAGTGGCATAAAGCCTGTGGCAAATCCCAAAGCTAAGCAGCAGAAGAAAAAGAAAGACATGGTTGACGAATCCATTCAAGGAACTAATGATTCCTCAATCACGTCTAAAAGGTCCGTAGAAAGACTTTACTGGCTCAAGGAAGCCCGAATGAATGGTGTTCAAAACCCCCCAGAGTTTTTCAGAATGTTTGTACCTAAACCTATAAGAAGGTCTCCCATAATCAATAGAGGGTACTGGACAAGAATGGAGGCTATAAAGTGGTCAATCAATGATTTCATTAATGTCAGGGAGTTCGAAGGAACCAAGGTAATTGTGAACCTTGGCTGTGGGTTTGATCCCTACCCTTTTTTACACTTGTCAAAATATGGAAGCACTTCTGGAAATGGATCTCGGGTTAAATTTATAGACATTGACTACAAGGATCTTATGTTGAAGAAAGTTCGCATGTTGAAAACAGATCAGCAACTGATTCATAGCTTAGGTGCAATTTCTGCAAATGACACCGAGGAGGTATTACTTCATGCTGAGAATTACATAGCTTTGGCCTGTGACTTGAGAGAATTGGAGAAGCTGAAGGTGTTACTGAACAAGATATCTCCAATGTCGGAGAGCATTTTTCTTTTTACCGCTGAAGTTTCAATCACATACATGCCACAGAAGGATGCTGACGCTTTGATACAGTGGATTGCAGAGTCAGTTCCTTATGCTGAGTTTGCTTTGCTAGAACAGATAATGCCCGCTGGACCTGAGCATCCTTTTGCAAAAACTATGTTAAAGCATTTTAAGTCTTTGAACACGCCAATACACAGCATTGGTTCTTATCCAAACATCAAACTTCAAGAGCAACGCTTCAAGTCAAGAGGTTGGAAATCGGTGCATGTCCAAGACTTGTGGAATTTTTGGCTGGATTTTATAACGCAGAAGCAGAAAGACTTTGTTGAATCAGTGGAAGAATTTGACGAGTGGGAGGAGTTTATACTCTTTTGCCAGCATTATTTCATCTTGCACGCCTCAACACTGGACCTGGATAGAAATCCTTCTATTGAGTCCCGGACTCCTGTCCCGGAAACTCAGATATCCTTATCAACAATTCCCTTGGGATCTCAATTACAGCGAAAGTTTGCCGCAGGTTCGGCGGACAACAATGAAAATATTGTTATAAACGGGGGTATGTCGACAAGTAGGCACAGTGATTCGAAGCTTTTGTTAACCACACAAAAGGCTAACGTGTTCGAAGTCTCCGGGGATGAAATGATGCCGAGAGTCTGTCATACCCTTACTAAGCTGAAAGACGGAAGGTTACTCTTAGTTGGCGGCAGGGCTAATCCCGCTAAACCATTCATGGATTGTTGGTTGATGTCGAGAGGAACTTGGAAAAGAGTTCAAGATCTTCCAAGTCCGAGATTTAGACATTGCGCAGTGAGCCTTGGTGATGGTGTACTTCTTTTTGGCGGCGATAGTGCTATCACCGAAAATAGCTCCTTTTTGTACTGGACAGAACGCGATGGTTGGAACTCTGTGCATTCTCAAGTTGCTTCACGAGTTTCAGCATCTTTTGCACTGGACTCTCAAAATTCCTCAGGTTATATTGTTGGTGGTATGACTGGCAACAAGATTATGGAAAGTGCTATCAAATTCAAGTTTAACAGTACTGATATGAGCGTGAGCGTACTTGCGGAGTATTCATCTCCTTTACTTAGCAGATATGGCTCGATGAGCTTTGTTGATAACAACTTTAATGTGGTAATAGTAGGTGGTGTGTCGGGAGAGAAACTTCTTGCCAGGCAGGATACGGTCATCAGCATGAGCTCTGAGGGTACCATCTCAACAGTGTCTATACCAGAAACTGTGGGGATCCCGCTATTTGTTGGGTCTAGTCTGACCGAGATTAATGGCTCCTGGCTTGTTTATGGCGGCGGTGTAGTTTGTTTCTCCTTTGGCTCTTACTGGAATGACGATGTACATAAGTTCGGCCAAGGTAAGCTCAACGTCCCACTTATTGAAGTGTTGCAAGAAACCCAGGTCAAAGCGCAACGAGCTATACTGAAGTCTGTTCCAGAGGGTACTACTCGTGCAGACTTCTTGGCCTGTCAGGACTCTTTAACTCCAATGATTTTTAAAAATCAATCACTTGGAGCCAATACCTCCAATTGGAGCAATCCTGATTATCTCGTCGAGAAAATAGGGGCAGATACTAAGATAATTGCACATATCTCGGACTCCAGGGCATTATCCTTTATCAACAAGAATTTCAAATATGAGACCTTGACTTTCAAAGATTTCATCTCGTTGATGTTTAATGATACTTCTAAAAATGCATATTTGAGATCGTTATCGACTGAGGACCCAAAAGGGAAGCCGGCGTTGTTTAGAAAGGATTACCCCACATTAAGCCCGGACTTTGAACTACCAGCAGTTTTTGATGGTGTTGTGGAGAGTCACTTTTCGTCACCGCTGAGGTTTTGCTCTAATAATACTTCAGTGTGGCTGCATTATGATGTGACTGCAAACATTCTGTGTCAGGTTACTGGGAAGAAGCTGGTGAAGCTATTCCCTCCTCAAGATGTTGAATTTTTGAGTTTTCCCTCTGGAAGCTCTTCTTCGAGTATTGAAGATCCCTTTTCTGTATCTATTCCTCAAACGCACCCACTCGAGATAGTCATGTCACCGGGAGATGTGATCTACATACCTCCAATGTGGCTTCATGCAACAAAGACTTTGAGCCCGTCGATATCTTTGAACTTTTTCTGGAAAAACTTCGAAAGCAAGGCATATGGGAATGGCAAGGACATTTATGGCAACAAAGACCTCGCAGTCTATGAAAATGGACATGCGGTGATATCTAAGCTGGTGGATTCATTTAAAGGCACTCCCGAGGATATACGGCAGTTTTATTTGCTCAGACTAGTCAACGAATTGAAGGAGAAAATATAGAATGTTTTCAATATAGAGTCACTTAATATAAAATATTGCATTGAGAAAAAAAAAAAAAAATAAATAAAAATCTAAAGTAGTGTGGTTTTAGCTGGTTCCTTGTGTTATACTTGACAGAAAGGCTGCTACTTTAGGATCCAGTCCCTCTAATCCATTGTTACTTTTGCTGTTATCCAGCTTCTGCTTTTTGGAGCTGCTCCCAGCACTTGATGCGTCTTTCTCGTCATCTTCATCGGAAGTAAAAGGAGAATATGCAGGAGCCTCCAAGTCATTATCTTCAACTACAGGAGGTCTGTAGTTTCCTTCCTGAGACTTGGTCGCTGGCTCACCAGAGCTACCGCTACCCTCAACCAAAATCTTCTCCACTTCAGCCTTTGTCTCCGCTACCCGCTCCTGCTGGAGGCGGACTTGCTTCAGCAAAGCAGTGTTCGAACTCAGACTTGTATTTGTAGTGTCTATCAAGTGCTGCAGTTCTTGCAAAACTTCTCGTTGCACTGATAGACTACTTTCGAGCATTTTCTCCGGTTCTTTGAGCTCTTTTTGGAGCATAGCAAGTTTAGCAGCATATACTGGTGGCGCTGGTAGCGCGTCACTCTCAAACAGATTATCATAAGCTTCACTGGTAAGTTTGATAGACTTTGCTATAGCAGAAGAAAATGGTTCAAGCTGTGACTGTAATCGTACAATCTTCGAGACTTCTGATGGTACACTGGGTTGCTGAATTTCACTAGACTGTGAGGATTGTGCTTTGTTGTGTGAAGCTTCAAAAGCGCTCTGAGAGCCAGCGCTAGGACTACTGTTCATTCGTATCGCAATGTCTCTTAATACATCCTCGGGAAATATATTTCGCTGTTTCCAGACGTCCACCGTACGTTTCAAGCGGACTCGAATGTCCTGCGGGCTATCTTTATACGCCGCATCAATTGCACCAGGAATGACTCGGGCAAATGCATCCAGAAATTCTTCTTTTCTTTTGGCTCTTGATTGTTGAACAACTTCATTTGCGAGATAGACGAGTGAAAGCTTTTTAGCAGGGGGAGCTACAAAGTTGTTAGGAATCTTTGGTATAGCTAAAGCTCTTTTCTTGAATTGTCTTACCTGACTTAAGCTGTCTAGCCCAAATCTCGGCCGCTTGATTGGCATACCTTCTATGGAACATTACCTAGCTTGTTAGACATCTGAATAGGGAGAGTGATAATAGTTTAGTAGAAAAGTCATGTCGTACCCATTGTGAAATCCCCACAATCGACTCTTGAGTGTCTGAAAGCTGTGCAAGTTTCGAAAGAAACGTCGCTTCAGAAAATGACATTATTAGGTACTAGCTGAGCGAGAAAAAATCAAAGTGCGGTCCAGCTAGTGTACAAGATAAATGTCCGTATGAAATTTCTGGTTGAAGCTATATAGTGCCAGATCTCAAGCCTCGAGGAGTTGTGCTATCGATATATATAAATTTGATTAATTCCTCGAGCACAGTACGACTAAGAATTAACAACACGTGACTCGAATCTCGGCTGCCTTGCTCAAGTCGACGCGGTCGGCACAGTCTGAACGTTATTGTACTTTTGATAAACTACCGGTATCAATAATTACCGCCACTGAACCTTCATATACAGGTTTGTGCTGACCATCTGTTAGGTTTTGCAATACTGAGCTCATCCATGTGCTCGAGAAGGAACTAACAGGTCTTGTAGCAAAAGTGCTTGGCCTATAACATGGATAGCAGCTCATCTAAGCCGGCGTGGCAGACTGCCGCCAACGTCGGTGGTGGGTCGAGTAGATTCAATGACCAGGAATCTTTGAGACAGTCGCCTTATGATGACACAACAACTCCGTTAGAGGGTGATGACCTTCTTCCAGACTCTGGAGGAGTTGGTGGGTCTGAGATGAACACAGGTCTGTCTCACCATCCATTTCTTCTGACTAAGATTACGCTTTACGAAACCAAGCACAAGATGTATATTGTGGGGTCTAATGCTCGTGAAACAAGATTCAGAATGCTGGAGGTAGATCTCACTGCCCCCAAGGAGGAGCTTGCTATCAGTGAAGCTGTGCATTCCTGCACCCGTGCCGAAATCATGCAAGTGTTGAGTTCATTGGAGGAGAAAAAAGAAGGAAGTACTATTAGCGGTGGGCAGTTGGAAAAACGATTGACTGCCTGGGGAATTGTTGGCTTTATAAGGTTTACCGAGTGTTATTATATGCTGGTCATCACAAAGAGGAGCGTAGTTGCTTTGATTGGGGGTCACTATGTCTACCATATAGATTCCACCGAGCTTATTCCTGTGGCTAGCAGTAGTTCCTACAAAACTCCTGATAGAAGGTCAGAAGAAGCCAGATTGAAGACATCTTTCCAGAGCCTGGACTCGAGTAAGACGTTTTACTTCAGTTATACCTACGATATTACTCATACTTTACAGAACAATCTTATACGTGAAAAGGAGATTGCCTTAGGAATGTTCAGCGATAAAGAGGCATTGAATGTCTTGCATGACCGTAACGAGCGGTTTGTCTGGAACGGCTACTTACAAAATCCAGCTCTCAAAAGTCTGAACTTGGTGGCTCTGGATTGGTGCGTGTCAATTATCCATGGTTTCATTGATCAAGCCAAGATTTCAGTTTTTGGTAGAGATATCGTCATTACAATTATTGCCAGAAGGTCTCACTATTTTGCTGGTGCTCGGTTTCTTAAACGGGGCGTCAATGATCAGGGTAACGTTGCTAACGAGATTGAAACAGAGCAGATTGTATGCGACGATCTGGTTACTTCCTTTCATGATCCTCGTGACGGTCTGTTTAACAATCCCAAATTTACCTCTTATGTTCAGCACCGAGGTAGTATACCATTGTACTGGTCTCAAGATGTAAGCAACCTGTCTCCGAAGCCTCCTATCGAACTCAATGCCAGTGATCCGTTTTTCAGTGCTGCTGCTCTTCATTTCGATGATATGTTTGCTCGGTATGGACGACCCCTGCGCATTTTGAACTTGATCAAATCTAAGGAGGGTGTTCCTAGAGAATCCAAGCTGTTGAAGGAGTTCGAAGAGTGCATAACATATCTTAACAAGTTTCTTCCTGAAGAGGATAGAATTCAATACACGCATTGGGACATGAGCAGAGCATCTAAGGGCCACAACCAAGAAGTTATCCAGTTCTTGGAGTCTTATGCTACAGACACCTTAAACCATACCGGTATATTTGTAAATGGCCGTAACTTAGAAGGAATGAAGATACAAGATGGAGTCTGTCGAACAAATTGTGTTGATTGTCTGGACAGGACCAATGCCGCTCAGTTTGTTCTGGGCAAACGTGCTCTGGGCAGACAACTACATGCTTTAGGCGTTATAAATCCTGACACCTTGGAATACGACTCAGATGCCATCAATCTGTTGACGGAAATGTTTCATGATCATGGAGATACAATTGCATTGCAGTATGGCGGCTCCCATCTGGTCAACACTATGGAGACTTATCGTAAGATAAATCAGTGGTCAAGCCACTCTCGCGATATGATTGAAAGTATCCGCAGATTCTACAGTAACTCGTTTGTAGACTCGCAACGTCAGGAAGCTATAAACTTATTTTTGGGTAACTACGTTTGGCACGGTAGCGAACCTAAGCTGTGGGACCTAGCCACTGATCATTACTTGCATAACAGCATATATGGGGTGCAACAGTTTCGGAGGAGCTATATCAGATGGTGGACGCCGAACAATCTAGAAGACATGCATTCCAGGCTGAAAAATGAAATAAACAGTCTTCCGCACTATGAGGGCTCGGAGGCGCTACTGGAAAAGTACGAGCCGCTTTTGCCTTATCCTGGCTTTGTCGATAACTACTGGAATGAGTTTTACAAGCCAAGGCATTTATCTACTTTCCACAACATGTTCATATTTAACATCAACACTACACTTCGGTACATCCCAACGGGTGAAAAACAGCAACAGTCATTAATAAGGTCACCATTTGAGCCTCGAAAAATTAGGTCTAAGTTGCCGGGTATTCCAAATGATACACTTTCAGTGCGGCATCGGCGGCGGCATCATATCCACAGCTATCAGCAGCAGCAGCAGCTTTCTGGTCAAGCACAAAATGAGGGGCACAAAAGAGAGAAATCCGAGTCACGCGGTGCGGCATCCGCTAAACTGCCAGCACTCAGGTCTGCTAGCTCCATGCGCAAGGACGCTTTGAAGAGAGCCAGCCAATTCTATCAAAATGCAACCTCTGTGCTTCCTAGCAGCACCAAGTCTTATCAGACTCTCGAAAACGTAACTAGTGGAACTGAATTAACAGATCCGTCAGAGAACGGCATTGCAAATGCACTTTCAAGCGAGTGTAAAAACGATCTTGGGGGCGAGAATGAGATTGAACAGTTGGTGAAAAAGCTAACCAACTGCGAAGTAGACAAAGAGGAAGTCGCATTTTATGACAAGTATGTTCGCTTTGAGTTTGATGAAAACGAGAAGGAAAAGTACGAGCTTTACTCATCATTTTTGTCTCCTGAAGCAATTATGTCCAATGATAATGTTCCTGAGTCTCAGTCTCATTATGACAACTACCAAGATCATTATGAGACCCTCAAAGAGCAGTTCCAGACCATGCCGGATCCTACCTCACAAGAATTCCAGTACTATTCGAACTGGCTTAATATGGGTAACTCCAAGGTTGACTCGTTTGTGTAAAATGAAATTAGAAAGAAAAATAACAAAAAAAAAAAAGAAGTAGTTCTGCATGCAAGCTTTTCTTATCTTGACTTTTTGGCAATTTTTGCAGATACCAGATCTTTCAGGTCCGAGCTGTCGGTTTTTTCGGCGGCCAAAATGCACTGTGCAACACTGAGCGTGGATGCAGGATCCAAGGTGTTAATCCATACTCTACCATTGACACCAATAGCAACTTCAAATTGCAACCGACTGCCAATGAGTGACAAGAGCTCAAATGAGCTGTCAAACAGCAAAGCTCTAGCAAATGCTAAGGATACATCTATAACGTAGCCATCTTTGAGTTCACCGTAACCTCCTGCTTTTCCTGTCGTTCCATCAAAACACTGGATCTCACTTCCCAGGTCCTTGTCAACAGATGTAACATGTCCATAGACAAGTGTGCCAATAGGCAAGTTTGGTCGATTTTTCTTTGTGGCATTCTCAAACGCATACTCATCTAGCCATACTGGCTGTGATCTTTCTTGGAGTTGAACGCGGTAGCCGTCACTAGACTTACCAATAATAGTGCCCACTACATTATCTCTGAGAGCCGGCAGATATCGCTTGGAATTGCTGTCGACATATACTACAGATTTACCTCTCTTGACAGATTCACGAACGTAGCCCGCTCTTACAACAACTGCTGGGTCCGAGTCCAGCTCTTTGTAGATTCCAGGGCCAAATGCCGTATTCTCTTCTTCGTGTAGCACTGTTCCAGGAACTACTATAGTCGACATTTCTGGTTTTTTACTTGTAGTTTATGAAGAGTTTTTAGGTTATAACTCTCGGTTACACACGAGCGCTCGAAATTTTTCGTTTCGCGATCACTACATATATATATGATCTGTGGACTCGAAATCCGATTTTTTTGATTTGATTTACCGAGAAGTCTGGCTTCTTCTTACTACGCACTTTAGACAGAGAGAGTACTTGATTTTTAATATTACGCTTGCATCTAGAGTATAGTACAAAATCACTGCAAAGCAGATTTGGCAAAGTTCGGTAAGACGAAAGAAGCCTCGTGAATCTCCTTGTTGTAGTACCTGTTAAGTGAATTCTCCTCTGAGTCTGACCAGCTTCTGAGTGGCTTCTTCACAATGGCATTGGCATCTTTGCTGCAGACCATGAAACCAATCTGCCCTGAGGGGTAAGTTGGAATAGTAGTGTAAGCGTATTCGACTACAGGGAAAACCTTTTTGCAGGCAGCCTTGAGATCCTTAATAATACCCATGTGTAACCAAACGTTTTCAGCTTGAGTAGTGATAACACCCTTCTCGGTGAGAGCTCCGGAAAGGAGTTCGAAGTATGGCTGCTGGAAAAGAGACTCTGCAGGACCCTCTGGGTCTGAAGAATCAGTGATGATAACGTCAAAAGTGTTCTTGTAATCCTGCAAGAACTTGAATCCGTCACCAATGTGAACCTTCACCTTCGGGTGCTGGAATCCAACAGCCATTGATGGCAGATACTTCTTACTGGCCTTGATCACGGCCTCGTCAATGTCAACGAGCCAAGCTTCCTCGACAGTAGAATGCTTGACAATCTCTCTCAAAACACCGCCGTCACCGCCGCCAACAACAAGAACCTTCTTTGGGTTGGGGTGAGAGTTCATAGCAAGGTGTGTGATCATCTCCTGGTAAGCAAACTCGTCACGCTCGGTAGCTTGGATAACATTGTCAAGAACCAAAACATTTCCATAGTCGCTAGATTCAAATACCAAGACGTCCTGGTATTTTGATTTCTCCACGTGAAGGATCTGGTTACACCGCAGTGACATGGCCTGGCCAGGCCACATGGTGTCTGAAATTTCACGGAACCAACCGTCCTTGATGGTGGGATGGCTTAATTGCTCTGACATTGTTCTTTCTCACAGATGTACTTCACACACAAAAAGAATGGCAAGAAAATTTCAGTTCGAAAAAAAAAACTGACAATATTTTTAGAGATAACAGAAGAAAAAAAAAATTTAGTTGAGGTAACGGAGTTCCAATGAAATTTCACATGTTGAGGAACGCTACCCGAATATACCACATTGGGCTTTTTTTCCGCAATCTGTCATGAAGCCTTTTCAACTAGCAAAACTGAGAAGAACAGAGGATAGACTAATGCTAGGTACTGATCTGACACTGTACTCATCTATTGACCTGGGCTTACATGTAATTAGAATAAAGGTTTAAGTAAGAAATTTCAACATCGTCACGTGATTGTTTTTTTTTTCTATCTCATTCTGAGCTTCTTGGCACTTGCATTTACAAGCCCATTTTCTGAAGAATGAAGCTTTGAGCCACTCGAATGAATACTGAGACATGAATGCTTCAGCTCAAGACTTTGTTCTCTGCCATTAAGTGTGAAAAGCTCATGTTGAAATTAAATTTTGAGCAGAGAATCAATCCATGATGTTTGTCGATGCTACGAGACAGCTACACATATATATGTATACTTTAATCACTTCCGAATTCGTTATAGATATATCCAGGCATCGGTGCAACATTAAGGTATCGACTCAGCTGTATTTATAACGGTCCAAAGAGGTCTGTATTAATTTATAAAGAAGCTCAAGCTTCTTTGAACTTATGATGTTTCGAGATCGTACAAATCTGTACATATCGTACAGGCAATCCTACTCGCACCATCCTCAGACTGTTCCCCCGCTAGGCGTGCCCGAGGAACAGCAAGGGTTGATGGGTGCTGGGGTTGCAGGTGGCGATGATATGATAGGTATTGAGATGGACCTACTTCCGCCATCATGGGTCGATATTTCCGAAGAGATTGACGAAAAGTTAGTGGTGATTCGGAGAAAAATTGGCTCTCTGGATAGCTTGCATAGGAAAAACGTATTGCCAGGGTTCAATGACCGTACAAAAGAGGAACAGGAAATTGACCAGCTAACTTTCGAAATCACCAACAATCTACATGAATGTCAGAGTTTGATCAAACAGTTTGATGCCATGAGTAAAAAGGAGGTCTCTGCTGCTGAAATCAAAATGAGCTCCAACATGAAAATCGCCATGGCTACTTCCGTGCAGGAAGTCTCCACCATTTTCAGGAAAATGCAGTCTACATACCTTAAAAGCTTACGGCAGGAAGCTATGGACACTTTTCCAGCAGGAAAGAATGGATTTACCCCAATACCTGATGTTTCTGGGAGTGGAGATACATATGATAGCAACGTGGCAGATGAGGACATGGATGTTTTGCTATCGCAAAATACTCTAGAGCAATCGTCAAGTTTAGCTTTGAGCGAAGATGAGTCTTTGAGGCAGAGAGAGCGAGAAATAACTAATATAGCTCAGGGGATATTAGAGCTGGCTGACATATTCAAAGACTTGCAAACTATGATTATAGACCAAGGCACTCTCTTGGATCGCATAGATTACAACATCGAAACAATGTACACCAACGTCAAGCAGGCAGACAAAGAGCTGATACAGGCAACTCATTATCAGAAGAGAACTCAAAAGTGTAAGATCATTCTTCTGCTCTCTCTTCTCGTGTTGGGACTATTTATTATTTTAATTATAAAACCTAAACGGCATCATGACAGCAACCCAGCACCACAGACCCCGGAACCTCCCAAAAGACCAGAACGTCCTGTTGCTGATGACAGCGGGAATGAAAACATGTTGTTTTGAGAGTGCTATGTTATGCTGAATGTCCGTTCATTTTTTTTTCTCTCTCTCTATTGGTTCAATGTATAAAATATACGATCTATTTATTTACAATTTTATGGCCAGATCAATACAGTCTTGATCCTAGAATGTCGTCGAGGCTCGAAAGAGATTTTTCAACATCAAGCCCCTCACGAACGTGTATAATAGTCTCCACAATTTCTTGGCCGATTCTTGACACAGCGCGTGCCTCGTTCACAGAGTATCTTGATGCTGCCTCCGTTGTTGTGAGTTCATTGAACACTAATTGTATGTCCTCAATCTTCCAGTTAGTACATAGTCTATTTTTCATGAACCATTGAGAAACGTAAGATATCGTTGGTTGCAATGGTAAAACCTCGTACTTCAAAACTTGAGCAAGTACGCTAACAGCACAGCTGTAAACAGTCTCGTCATTTGATAAATCCAAAATCTTGCCCAGAACTTCGAGGCCCTTATCGGTCACGTCGGCACTCTGAAATGCGCTGATAAACTCCAAAATTAAGTCTTGGTTTGAGTGCCAATAGTGGGAGTCCCCGGATAGTCTACCGTCGTTGAAAAGTGTGTTTTCAAGCTCTCTATTTAGGTCTGAGATGTATTTGCATCTACCCAGAGCTCTAATGTAGCTGGCATATACTTTTGGCTTGTCGTCAGCATTAAATGCTTGCCTCAAATGTAGCAGCAGAGGTCTTTCTAGCTGGTAGTCCGTTTTCACAGCATCATTCACAGCCCACATATTGCTCTTTTTCTTTTCCAAAGCCATCGGCCGTTTGTTCAGTGGGAAGCAGTCAAATGTTGATGACAGAACCCAAGAAGAGAAAAATACCTCCCCGTACTTATCTAGCTGCATTGAGAGTATCTTGTACATCCCTTGTATATTGCCGTATTCAGCAAAACTTTTCAAACAAAAATTGAGAGCGCCCTTAGAAATTCCCTCGGAGCACTTCTCAAATCTTTTCAGCATTCCAAAAACGTTTGCCATAGATGTAGCAAATAAGTGATTGTAATGGTAAGGGAAAGGGTCCCCGGATAGATTTGTGCTTTTGCCAGGTAAAGCTTCTGATCTTGTTTTGCTCTGACTCAAAGATGTGCGCAACACTGCTCCTAGAATTTGAACTTGACATTTGCTCAAAATACTATCAGCATGCTTTGAGTACTCCGCAGTGTTGACAAGACTGTAGACCTCATCTAGCGATTCAATCCACAGTAGCATAAGTTTCACCATCCCTGGAGTAATTGCATTATTTTCAGTAAAATTACCGTTATTGTCATGAGGAATTAGGATCGAGGCAAAGTCTTGCATGTCACTCATATAGTGTAGCTTGAATTCAGCCAAAGTTCCTCCGTATAAGTGGAAGTTGGTCTCCACGTACCTTGCAAGCGCTGAGGTAAACTCATATACAGCTTTTTCATTGGGAACAACCTGCCGCTGAATACATCCTGCCATTACTTTTTTAGCCACTTCAATAGGTCCACTGCGAGATATCAAGCGCAGTAAACAGCTCAGTAAAGCCTCTGACTGTAAATCAAACCTTGACACAAAATCATTATAAAAAATCATTAACCGCCTTAAAGAGTCCTCTGGGATACCATGAATTGCCCGTACTTCGTTGGCTCCTCTAATTATATATGCGGTAAGGCTAAAAATCTCCATCCCCCTTTGAAGCACTGCCATTGTTTGTCTTAATGCTATTTCGCTCCCGACTTTCTGTTCCTGCCACACTTTAGTTGTCAGATAATCCAAGACCCCAGTATATGAATTTTCAGTGGCATTCATTATAATTGCATTTACACCCCTGATATACATTGGATCATCTGCAGAGGGTTTGCTGGAAACATGAATTTTCACAAAGTTGTCAATATCTTGAGCAGTTGGTTTTTTAGCTAACAAGCTCTGCAACTTATTTAGTAAGTTCTCGTCAAGCAGAGTCTGCGTTAGTAGTCTGATGTTGGCTTCCTTCTCTTCCAATATACTATTCTGATAAAAGCCTTTCTTATCTGGCTCTCCCAAAAGTTGTGACTCGCTCCCGGCTAAAGATTTTTCTCTAATCTCCAAGAATCGCTTCTCCTTAACCTCTTCCAGCTGCTTTAAGCGCCTTATCTGTGAAAAAAATTGGCCCAGGTTGGCCTTTTTTTGAAAGGGTACATTATAGAATAGGTTTTTGAATGCTTCGTATTCCTGGACCCCGTTAAACAAGAATTTCTCTGTTAGCGATGCCACTCCTGCAGTTTCGCTTGGGTCCCCTCTTTCCACTTTGACTTCAGTTTGTTGGCCGCTCGAAGATTTCACGATATAAGTTCGTTGTGACCTTCTTGAATGACGTCCGTTTTCAGTGCAAGCTCCTCCGATTTTGCCCAAGCCTCGCCGGGAGTACCCCAGAAGGCTTCGTGAAGAAGTCATAGCAGACCTTCTCCAAAAGCTGACAGCTCAAACACTCCAGCTCCCGTGTGCGTGGTTGTGTAAGTGCAGAATCAAGGTTATAAGTGGGCAATTTTTCACTCTATTTTATATATTTCCCTGTTTAACAAATTTAACTTGAGATCAATATATTGAGTTCGACACATATATATGGCTGCTGTAATGAGCACTCCAGTACTCAAACCCTCGAGTGAAAAATCCTGCTGATCCCGATTGATCGATCGCCCACTCGATCGAGTCGCGCTTATATATGTTTCAGCTCTCACGACAATTAGGAAACGTTCGCATGAGCCATGCTAGAAAAACTCGCTCTATGGAACTCAAAGATTTATTTGGCCTTTATTTGGCATTTGGACGTCCTACATACAGAAAACATAAACAATAATAAAAGAGTAAGCTAACAGATCATTAACAACTAAAAGAAAAAAAAAAAAGGGGGAGAAAAAGTAGAAGAGAAAACGCAAAAGATAGTATACAAAGCATGCCCATCAGAGATAGTTCAGTTCCTTCGTTCATAGTCTGTAAGGTCCATCACTAGTCTGAAATGCGGCAGGGAGCTTCTTGCCTCCATTTCGCTTCTTTGGCGCGCCTAGTGAGAAGTCGGGATTGTTGCTAATGACGAAATCTGATCTATCTGGTCCTGCAGGTTTGGGATTAATTACCCGTTGACTTATACTTGTGTAGTGGGAGGAAGTATCAGATGCAGGTGAAATTGGTGCACCGTACTGCTGAGGGGCACTCAAGAACTGTTTATCAACAGGTACTGCCTGTTGTACATATCTTGCAGGTATTTGCTGTTGCTGCTGTTGTACTGGCTGATACTGTGCTTGGGGTTGTCTAGCAGCAGGTGGGTAATACATCTGGCCCTGGGATTGCTGACCAGATACATTATTATCCGCATAACTATCAACTGCAGACTGGTATCCCTGATACTCCTGCTGCTGTGGCTGATTATATTCCTGGATGTAGCCCTGATTGTAGCCCTGCTGTTGATAATCTTGAACTGGTGCTGCATCGGCGCCGTAATCTTCGCCAGAATATTGCTGTTTCAACTGATCAACTGGTGACAGCCGGTTTCTGGCAGTACTTGCTGCATCAGGGTGTTGATCCAGCTGTTGCTGAACCTGCTGATTATTCCAGTATCGTCTTGGTGGAACATAGTTATCCCCATCATTGGTAGTGATTGCAGCCCCATTTCCATCCACGGCAGAAGTAGGAGCACTTCCAAGATCTCCTCCAGTTGCACCGCCTTCTCTTGACTGTTCTATAGTTCCCGAGGAAGCTATAGGAAGGGGAACTGGTGGGTTATTCCTAATCTTGAGCACCGGCACAACTTTTGGGCCGTAATCAGAGTTGTAATTAGCACTTGATGAGGCGGAAACGTTTTGATCTGGATCAAAGCCCGGGGGGTATGTCCCTGCGGGAATGGTGATTCCACCTTGTCTGGCGGTTCGAGATGAGACAGAGTACTCGTCCATATCGGGCACATAGCTGCCAGCAGTTGGGGGGAAATATCCATTATTTTTAGCAGCTCTTCTTTCGTCTGCTGAACGTCCCGTAGGAGTGGCATAGCCACCCAGCTCGTTAGAAGAGCCATCTCCGGGTGCTCTGTAACCCCCATTCTTTGAGTATACACTTGGAGCAGCAGCGCTGGCGGTGCCTCTGTAAGCAACTTGAGTATTTCCCTGTCTGTATTCTCTAGAAGGCGATGGCGACAAGTCCAGGTTGTTTCCTTCGTACGAACTGTCACCAACTACGTTATTGCTGGAAGTTCCATTCAGTGGGATATGATCCTCCGGGAGGGTATTGTGGCTCAATCCTGGAGCAGCTTCATACTTGATCTCGGTGAACTCGGGTCCTTTACTGATAGAGCCATTAGAATACCCAGTGAACCCAAAGGGGTTGTTGTTTGGACCATTAAAAGAAGTCAAATCGTTAAGCTCAGAATTCTCATCCATTCTCTTTTTCATAGCTTTCTGGGAAGATAGTGTTCTTCTCATGATGCAAAGTATGAATCCAGCTATGCAGATAAGTATGGTGGAGGCCAGTACAATCCATCCACCCCAGTCCAGGTATTTGACAAACAATAAGATATCGACTAAAAATGCCAGCAAGGAAATCAAAAAAGTTGGCAAAGCAAATATCAACATAAACAGTAAGTAAGTTGGCGAAGAGCTGGGCCCGTGAATATGGGCCAGCAGAGCGAGCACCAATAAGATCAAAGTCAGTCCTGCTGCAATAACATGAACAATCAACAGATTGGCTAGAGTCTTTCTAGCATCAGATGGCAATGCAAAATCTGAATCTGAAGAGGAAGCATGGTATCCGATACCTATAGATGAAGCTGTGTCAGTTTTGGTGTTTAGAAATCCAAAAACACCAAACTTATAGTCGTTGTATGTCGCCAGCGATATTTTTTTGGTTATAGGAACTGATAAAACAGAAACTAATTGCAAACCAAATGCAATAAGTAGTATCACAACTACACTTGATGCTGCTCGTATCCGCATGGTGTATAATGTGATGATGTCAAAGAAAAAAAACGACAGGAAATGATCCTTGAAAGAAAAAGGGTACCAGTCCCGTTGTAGTCCTCGCGCTGCTGTTCAAAATGATTCACAACTTAGACGTGGCTCTGAGAAAAGATAAAAGAAAGAAAGAAGGAAAAAAACGCGCACTTCTCTTGACAAAACAAAAATGCTTCAGGCCGTATCAAGTGTGTTGAAAACAGAAGTTCACTGACTTGGCGTTAATAGTAATATCCCCTATTTTCCACCTGCAGAAACAAAAGTTAGCTTCTGAGTGCAAGTTTGTTCAACTAACACTGGTGAAGAGCAATGTTGGTGAAAAGTTATTTGTAGCCACAGGTATTTCAGCAGGGCATGCGATATAAATGAAAGCAGTGTTCAACGCTCGTCTTAGTGAAACACGAAGCTGAAAAATGCACAATGAAAACGCTCTTCCTACTATCAGGTGTATCCAACAAAAATTAGAGTTCCTCGTTCGTTTTGGAAACTGTGTCGTGACGAAAGCAATCTGAGCAAGCAAACTTTAAATTTTCGGTTCAGCCTTGAGAACAACTTTACAGCAAAACCTGTGGTAAAGCCTTTGATGACCACTGTTGCAGAGTCCTAGAGGGGGTGCTGTTTTTCTCGCGTCACTCCAGCTTCTTGAGTTTGGAGTAAAAACCAGATTAAGGAGGTAATATATTTAGTAATCTCAGACGAAGACCAAAAAAAAAAGGTGAAATAAAATAATGGAGATCAAACCGCAGGGAAGCCGTACGCTGCGCCGAAATCAGAATAACCTCTTTGTATACCAAGAACCAATATGAAAAAAAGGAGCCTCACGCTTATTACAAACAAAAGAAGCACTACAGATACAAAAAGAAGAAGAAGAAAAAAGTATATCGAAACTGGCGTAAATTTTATGCTCACTGGCGCGCGTCCCCTGGGGGTTATTTTTGGCTTATTTTCTCCCCCATCGATCATGCAAATGTCACCACTGAGCTATCTGAGGACAAGCGTGCGTGATTCTCTATCTCTATAGATCGCAGAGCCGTACCACCTGCCGAAAGCAGTAGATCTTGGATATCTGCCTCGTAGGGTTCTGAGAAGCTTGGGGGGAATTTTATCTCTGTTGTCAGGCTTATATATATATATCTTGGTTTGTTCCAGTCAGCTATGGCAGATAACTGCTGGCTGTCAAGGCTGCCTTGGCTTGCCTGCTCCTCACCACCGGCGGGGCCAGGATCTTTGAGTGCGTTCTTAGTGCATGGGTTATGGAAAATCTGCCTCAAATCACAGCTTGTGTTTCCACCATAGTCGAATTGGATTGATACTGGTTGTCAAGCCCCCGTCAGCCCAGTTCTTTCCCTATTCTTTTGGCGGTTGGCGCCTTGTGTAGTAGTAGTACCTGAGGTATACTGGCCGTTCATGTCTGAACAAAAAAAAATAAGGCTTATGTAATTTAATGCTTTGGATGACGTAATTGACTTACAAAATGTTCAGTGAAAAATTTATATCACTGTGGGCCATCCTTGAATATATATATTCTTTTGTGAGACCGTGCATACCTGTAGACCACAATCTAAACAAACTTAGGTGAAATGCCACCAAAAAGGCATTTCAAGTTTGAGGACAATGTCGCGAGTGCTACTGGTGAGAACACCGAAAAGTTCGAGGATGCTAGAAGTGAAATCACGGAGGAGGCAGCTACAGTGAAACCAACAAAGAACACTGGGCATACCCACCATCACTACCACCACCACCACCACAGCCATGACCACCAACATGACGAGAAAAAGTCCAACAAAAACGGGCTCAAACGATCTAAAGCGCATCATGATCTACAGGGCATAGGAAATCCTGCAAATGGTAAGGAAGATGTACCAAATGGCACAAAGCGGGTTGTTACCTTTCGAGATTCTGAAGATGAGGAGGATGAGGATGACACCAGTTTGGACAGGAACGGTACAGCTAAAACGTACGAGGACTTGCAATCGCTGAAAACCAAGCTTCTCGTTGACCGGGAACGGCTGCCTATATATCAGAGCCGAGAGCATGTTATGGAACAACTTCAGAAATCGCCAGTGTCAATTCTACTCGGTGAAACTGGTAGTGGTAAATCCACACAACTTCCGCAGTTCTTGTATGATTCCGATCCCCGTGAAGAGGTCATTGCTGTGACTCAGCCTCGAAGGGTAGCAGCCATTAACCTGGCCACCCGAGTCAGCCAAGAAATGGGTTGCGTCCTTGGCAGCAGAGTCGGCTACTCGGTTCGATTTCAGAATAAAAGCTCGAGTAAAACTCAAATCAAGTATTTGACTGATGGTATGCTCTTGAGAGAAGCCATGACGGATCCGAGTCTGTCACGATACTCTACTCTTATATTAGATGAGGCTCACGAAAGAACTATTCTAACTGACATGTTGATGGGTATAATAAAAAATCTACTGCGTACTACCAGGAAGCATGATTTAAAAGTAGTTGTCATGTCTGCTACTCTTGACGCAGAGATATTCAGCGAGTTTTTCGACAATGCGCCTATATTGTATGTTGAGGGTAAGACTTATCCGGTCGAACGGTTTTTCTTGAGACAGCCACTGGATGATGTTATCGAAGGCACGATTCGAGCAGTCTTGCAAATAAACTTGAAGGAGCAACTTGGAGACATTTTGGTCTTCTTATCAGGTCAAGAGGATATTGATAAGTGTTGTGATCGTTTGAACGAAGTGGCTGGTGGTCTACCGCGCGGGGTCCCCTACATTGTGACTTTGCCATTATATGCATCGCTACCGGCAAACCAACAACAACGCGTGTTTGAGCCAACCAAAGTGCCTCCACACATGTCTCAGGTGAAATCTCCCAAACTGCGGAAAGTTATTATAGCTACTAATATTGCAGAAACCTCGTTGACAATCCCCGGCATCAGGTACGTTGTCGATGCAGGGCTGCGTAAGATACGGGTATGGAAAGCGGAGCTCGGTCTGGATACCTTGCTAACAACCCCGATTTCGCAGTCATCTGCAATGCAGCGCATGGGTAGAGCTGGTAGAGAAGCACCGGGAAAATGCTACCGTCTGTACACCGAGGATACCTATTCTAGCGAGCTTGCTTCCCAGACCGAGCCGGAGATTGTTCGATGTGACGTTGCTAGCACCATTCTCATGTTGAAACGTCTCGGGGTGGATGATGTTGTCAATTTCGATTGGATCCAATCGCCCAAGAAACAAGCTATCAAGCTGGCTTTGGTTAAGCTTTATGGACTTCGTGCATTGAGCGATGAGGGGAAGATCACTGATTTGGGGCTTAAGATGGTTATGCTTCCAGTATCTCCATCTTTGGCAGCAGTGCTTATCCAGGCTTTTGAGCAGAAGGAGAGTTATCCGGGGTTGCTCACGGCAGTCTTGGATATTACTGCATGTCTCTCGGTAGAAGATTTGATGCTCACGCCTCGGCCTGACAAGAGAGACGAAGTAAATGAGCGTAAGTTAGAGGTGTTTGGGGCCGCACGAGATCATGGCGATTTGATAATGTTCAGAGAGCTTTTCAACGCGTATCATGGGCTATCCGACTCACGCCATGAGCGAAAAGCTTGGTGTGTTGCATTGGGTATTAATCACCGGGCCGTGAGCAATGTTTCTCTTGTAAGAAAGCAGTTACGAGAGTATATGAAGTTTGACGAAGACGATGATGAAGCAGGGAGGAATTTCCGGGTTGACCCAGATATCATTATAAAAACCTTTTTACATGGATATGTCACAAACACTGCACTGGGTCTGCCTGACAGACGCTACAAGACAGTAATCAGCAACCAGTACCTCAATATCCATCCTAGCTCCATGCTTTTCGGGAAAAAGTTCGAAGCCATTATGTATGCAGAGTACGTGTACACTACAAAGGGCTATGCCCGAACCGTTAGCCCAATCAAAGTTGAGTGGCTTAAAGAAATCAGCCCCCAGCTTTTGGGCCGTGTAAATAATTAATGTAATATAGTATGAAGTTAGCATCTATCTGTAGGTACGTATATATGCCTACCTGTATATGAAAGCTGGTTAGCTATCACACAGAGCCATGCCGGCGGCAATGGCTTATACCAGTGTACCTGATCGCGATGAGGATACTCACTCTGCAAACTGCTCATCGCTTACATAACCTTCTGGAGTAACGCCGTGAACTAAGCTACTGGAGTAGACTAACCGCCCACTCTTGAAGCGCTTTGAAAGCTACATGGAAACATTGCAAACACATCAGAAAACAAAGGCAAGGCATTGTATAACTTCATTCATTCCAAGCGAGACGCGAGCTCTATTGAACACATGGGAATTCATCAACCAGGTGTAACCACAACAGAACCAATGTTGTAAGTGTGCTGCTTCTTGCACTGCGCCTAAAGCTGTTCTATATTTGTATTCTACGCTTACTCCTGAGCTTCCTCTTTCTTTACTCCTCGTGTTGACGTGGGCCTATGGTAATTGTTCCATGTTGCTAGTCAACTTGATATTTAGCTCGAGCTTGGAGTGACGCTGGGAGCTGATTGCGACGACAGGTGCTGCCGGTTTCGAGCAGGCGCCCTAGCTTGAAACAGCTACAGAAGCTACAGCGTGAATGTTATACAGGGTAAACCAGGCCCAAGACACAAGACACACAGCGAGCAACCACGCTACAAGTTGGACTGCTAGCCTGTTTCAACATGCCAATGCATACACTTCATGTTGCGAATGTACATGCCACATTGCAGATGGAACGTTGCTACATGACGATTTCTGAGAGTTTCTGCCTAACTGAATCATTCTCACATGCCACGTGCCGGATAGGAGGACTTGCTAGAAGTGCGTGAACAGCGTTGCATTTTCTGGACGACGCATGTAAAACTCTCATTGTTTTAAGTTCGACGCCGAGGATTTTCTTTTAAGCTTGTTTCTCAAAAAAAAAAAAACATCCTGAGACAGCTTTAATCTCAAACGTTAAAAAACATCCCAACGCGCGTAAAGAGTAACCACATCTACAGGCACGTGCTTAAGGTTAAAAGTCCCCAGAGCAGTACTGCGATCCCTGTCGAGTACAATTGATGGCTGCTATCAAGACGTCAGAAGAAAAGATCACTGAAGCGAAGAGCCTAGCCGAAGGTTCTCTTTATCACCAGTGACAATTCATATCTTCCGCAAGAAGCGGCTGGAAACTGCGGAAAGGTGCACCTGAAGAAGCAGTTGCCAGGTCTAGAATTGATACACATAAATTTCATCTACGGCATGCTCGCATGATACACATATACAGTCCCAGTCAAGAACAAATTGACCCAGGAAAAAACAGATAACATCTGAGAACAAAATTCATTTATGCTGCATGTCGGTAAAGTGGCGATGCTCTCGAGACGCGTCTAAGATTAATTGATATTGAGCGCTCAACGCGTTTTTGAGCCACTGCTGTTGCTTTACATTGTGATCACTCAAGCGGACGAAATCGAGACCTAAACTTCATGACAAAACTAAAACTGGCCGTTTCAATATACGGAGGAGGGGGTAAGGGAATAAGCGACGACGGTATATACACGTTGAGTAGCCCAATTTAGGAAACGGCATTCTTTAAGTTTGGGATTTTTGTTGTTGATGGATAAGTGTTTACCGCGCGGTGGTCAGTAGTAGTTCATTCTTATTATTTGATCGATGCACCAAAATGTGCCTTTCCGAGGGAGAGGAGTCGGAATAAGAAGAGCGTCGTTGATCCGCATGTTGAAGGCTTTACTTTTTGTGGTTTATTCATTTTTCTTTTGTCGACAATGCGGTAATTGGGGTGTCTACAGATGCGGGTGACTACCATCGCTCACCACAATCGCGAAAGCACCACCGGAGGGGGATTTGTTGAGGTGATTTGGACTCCGGAAAGATCGCAAAAGTAGGTTCATGCCATGACCGCTACCACAACTACATCTTAGGATTTCTAGGTCAATCAATTGGATAGTCAGAGACAAACAAAGAAAAATAGAAGGGAAGCTTTGGAGTGAGCTGTTGAGTTCCCGACGCGCTTTTTTTTTAGGCACAAGCTGTCGTACCTATGATATAATCAGAGGTCTAAACTGTATTAACTTCTGGGTGACTTTTGTACAGCCGTGCGATTCTTTCAGTCTTTGGGTTAGACTCTGAACCTTGACTTTAACTTTGAATTTGGCTTTTTTTTGGCTTCGGATTTCTTGATTTTTTATGGTGTTCTGGGCCACGTGAAATAATACCAGACGCTTCGTTGCAACTGCTAGGGAAGTGAACAGGCTGATTCTTGCATTTCTTTTGCTTTTCTGTTATAATTTCAGCTTTGCTTTTTTCTCTTTTTTTTCTTTTCAGTTTTTTTTTTAGCTTTGTGTTTTCTCTTCTTATTTTCTTGTGTTTTCACTTTTTTCTTTCTTTTTTTCTGCTTTTGCTTTTTTTTATTTTCTCTTCTTTTGCCGTACCTAAAGGGCGATAATCTACCGTGTGTTCGTGGTATCGCTCGCTCTGCTGGGAAGAAAAAATAAAAAAAAAAAATTAAATCATAGTTCAATTTCAAGGAGAGGGAAAAACCATTTACATCATCAAAATAGCTGAGTTGGGAGCTTCTTTTGGACCATTTTATTTTTTTTTTACAACTGTTTTTTACCTTTACTGTTTCTTTTTCTACCCTACCTTTTTTTTTTTTTCCCTCTTCCTTTCTTTCCACATCAACCAAGATTTGACTCTTCAACACTCAAGCCACCAGGAATAGATTTTTTATCGATCATGGCTTCGCAGATGGTTGTAACTGGTCCTCCACCTCCGCTTAGCAGAGGGCCGCTTCCAAACGGACAGCATCTGATGGCAAATGGAAGTAGTAGTGATAAACCAGTACAGGGCTTGTTACCCTCTCCAGGACCGCAACAACAGCAACAACAACAACAACCACCGCCACCACAGCAGCAACAAATTCTGACGCCTTACCAGAAACTTCAGGCTTCCAATGCTGAAACATGGTCCGCTATTGGCAAAGTGGCCGAGCTGATGGGCGAGACCGATAAAGCAATCAAGGCATACGAGAATGCGTTGAAGCATAATCCATACAGCGTTCCGACTCTGAGCGCGATTGCAAACTTGTATCGGTCACAGGAGGATTTCGGTAAAGCTGTTGAGTTTTACCAGACTATTCTGAATTTGTCCCAAGAAAATGGCGATACCTGGGGGTCTTTGGGACACTGCTATTTAATGATGGACGATTTACAAAAGGCTTATACTGCTTACCAACAAGCTCTTTATCATCTGAGAGATCCCAAGGACCCCAAGCTTTGGTACGGGATTGGTATTTTGTATGATAGATATGGATCGTTGGAATATGCCGAGGAGGCATTCTCACAGGTGATGGATATGGACCCCAACTTTGAAAAAGCCAATGAAATTTATTTCAGATTGGGAATCATTTATAAGCAGCAGTACAAGTATGGCCAATCCTTGGATTGCTTTCGTTACATTCTATCAAACCCTCCCAAACCATTAACTGAGGTTGACATTTGGTTTCAAATTGGCCACGTTCACGAGCAGCAAAAGGAATATCAACTGGCAAGAGAGGCCTACGAGAGAGTTCTGACCGAGAATCCTACTCATTCAAAAGTATTGCAACAATTGGGATGGTTGTATCACCAGCAAAATTCATTCTCCAATCAGGACCTGGCTATCAGCTACCTAACAAAGTCTTTGGAGTCTGACCCTCAAGACGCGCAGTCGTGGTATTTACTTGGTCGATGTTACATGGCTCAACAGAAATACAACAAGGCCTACGAGGCTTACCAGCAGGCCGTGTACAGAGATGGGCGCAACCCAACTTTCTGGTGCTCCATTGGTGTTTTGTACTATCAAATCAATCAATACCGCGACGCTTTGGACGCTTACAGCCGTGCTATAAGATTGAACCCATATATCTCTGAGGTCTGGTACGACCTGGGTACTCTTTATGAGTCTTGTAATAATCAAATCTCTGATGCTCTAGATGCTTATCAGAGAGCTGCAGAGCTTGATCCCCACAACACTCACATTCAGGCTCGTTTGGAGCAATTGAGGGCTGCTCAAAATGGAACTGTTCCTCCCCCGGGCTCTAATGTACCTCCTCGACCTCAGGATGTCAATCCTCAGTCATATCATGCTCAACAAGGACCTCCAAGTGCTATTTGGGAGCAACAAGCTCAGCAGCCGCCTCATGTCCAGCAGCAGGCACAAGCTCAACAACAGCAGCCACCACCACCATCTCAACAGTTGCAGCCTCCATTACAGTCATCTCAACAGCAGCAGCAGCAACAGCAGCAGCAACAGCAACAGCAGCAGCAGCAACAACAACACGTGCAACAACATGCGCCACAACAACATGTACATCAGCAACACGCACAGCAACAGCAACAACCCCAGATGCCGGCACCACCACAGGTCAATCACAACCAACAGCAGGCATCACAAGCTCCCTTGCCGCTGCAAATTGCTCCACTGCACCAACCTCCACAGCAACCTCCACAGCAGCACCAGTTGCCTCAGCTCCAGCAACCAGGGCCACAGCAACCACAGGCGCCACAGCAACCACCACCACAGCAGCAGCAGCAGCAGCTTCCACCGTCCCAGCCACCACAGCAGTCACCTATCGTTGGACCTGGCCATGCTGAAACTGGACCAGTTGAAGTTTCTCAGCCAGCAGGATTCTCTCAGAGACAGTCGCCTATGCAAAGGCCTGAGATACCTTCTCCTGCTCTTCAGCCTAGTCACGCTCAACTATCGCAGGCTTCTGTTATTCCAAGGCCTACATCTACGGGCATTGACTCTGCAGCTGCTACTGCAGCTTCTACTCCTGGAGTTGTCACGCCTTCGGCAGGGTTCCCGAATGTACCTTCTTCAGCGACCTTAGTGGGCTCTTCAGCTGCCAAGTCATCTGAGATTCCAACCGCAAATGCCCCTGAAACTGCACATTTACTTACTGCTGCTTCTAATAATGGAACTCCCAGCACGCGACTTGAAACGGAAACGATTAAGCCAGCAGAAGCAGCTTCTAAAGCTAATGCTGATGGTACCACGGAGCAGCCCAGCAATCCTGGTGTCAAGAGAGCAGGCAGTTTCGAGGAAGATGATGCAGCCAAGGATGCCAAAAGACAAGCGTTTGATCGCAATGTCAATCCTAATGTTCGTAAGGAGAATGGCGTAGAACCAGCTGGCCATAGTGCTGTAACACCGACAGCAGGTGCTGCTACCTCTTCGGGTGGAAGTACACCAGCGCCGGCTCCCTCTCAGCCAGAGATTGAGGCCCCTCAGAGAAACATTGAGGAGGATTCAGATTACGATGAAATGGAGCCGGAGGAAGAGTCAAAGAGTAATGAGAAAGAAAATGAATCTGTATCTGCTCCTGCAGCAAGTAATGGTCAAGTGGAAAAGAAGGACGAGGAAATGAAAGATGCTGACGCTGATACCGAAGCTGAAGTTAAACCTGAGGTTAAATCTGAGGCCGAGACTGAGACTGAGCCCGCAGTGACACCTGTTTCTGAATCTGTCGAAAAGCCTACTCCTGCTGCTGCTGCCGCCGACGATTCTGGTACAGAGCCTGCTGCAGCCGTTGTTGCTTCTGACTCTGCTCCGAACTCTGAAGACGCTCATGCTACTGCTCAAGATCCAGCAGCGTCGAAGGAAACCGATGCCACCGATGCCACCGCTGCTGCCGTTGAAGAATCAAAATCAGAAACAGAAGCTCCAGAGAAGGAGGAGGAAACCGCAGACGTGACTGCTACTACTGATACCACATCTGTGGCTAAGGAAGAGACCAAGAGTTCAACTCCAGAGGCGCCTCAAGCAGCCAGTGAAGAGACTAAACCCTCTTCCGGCGCAGCGGAGCCTACTGATTCTGACGTGGCCCCCGCGACTGCACCTTTGAACGAAAACAAAAATCAAGCTGCTGCACCAGCCTCTACAACATCACCACCTTCTGCAATCCCATCAACAACTGCTACACCACCATTATCAACGAATGGCGGCGGCAGCAGCAACAGCAGCAATCATAACGCAGAGACGAAGAACACGACTAATACAACTACAACCACGACAGCTCTAAGTGCTACATCTAACTGAAGATTAGAAGATAAAAGCGAGATGGAAGTTAATCTTTTTATTCATGCTATAGAAAAAGAATTTCTGAAAGAATGAAAAGGTGAGAGATACTGTTCAAAAAAGGTCTTGGTCTATAATTTGACTCATTCAAGAAGCTTTTTTTTCCCCTCCTTTTCATGGTGTACTTATGATATATACAAAATATATATTTACCTGTAATTGCCTATCCTATGTGATCCCAGCTTTCTGTCCAACGCGTGTTTTCAAGGTCAATTGGTCCTTAGCCAAGGGTGGTCTCTCGACGATTTGAACACTCTGAAACCAGCCTTGCTTTTGGCTCTCTCTCTCGAGAGCGCGCGCCTATCACGATTACGTGTTGCGATTGCGCTGATTAAAACGAGCGTGTCAAAATGTCACAATCGAATCAACGCCTATCTCAAAATTTCATGATTTTCACCAGCCAGAGCCCTTTGAAGAGTTTTAAAGTTTTCCTAGAGCTATCGCAGAAGAAAAAAATATATACACAGCCAGCGAAAATAATAATAACACAAGTTGGAAAAAAAAAAAAAAAGAAGGAGAGCTATAGATCCTTTTTTTTTCCTGTCTTTCCTACACAAATTATAGCATACACTTAAGTACTTGCTGTTTAGCCACTGGGGGGAAGGAGAAGAAAAAAAATGCACTCTGCTTTGCCTACGACGAACCCTGAGCTTCAAGGGGGTAGTAGTAATAGAGTGTTCAATAGAATTGGGCTGGGCCTTGGACTAGGAACTCTTGGAACGACTACTTCGTCACCATCATCGTCAATGGATGAGAACCACGACCGCTATGAAAGCGGGCATAACTATTCAGGAGCAGGCTCTAGTAGCAGAAGGAACTTTTCGCCGGGTGGCTTTTTAAGAAAGCTGTCTATCTATACAAGCGTAGGAGGAGGAGGGTCAAAGACACGTTTTTCACCACAGAAGCTCGCTTTGGCAGTGCTAACAAGCTTCATTCTCTTGGTTCTGATCTTACGCAATGTTGTATACCCTATACCGATCTATTTCTCTGACAAGGAGGTTCGGACGGGTGCTCGAACAGTCTCTATTACAGTCAACCCAATTGTTGTGCCTGATTTAAAACGCTTGTCTGAGTACAGATCAAGTCAGTCAATCACTCTGAACAACAACAATGTTGTTCAAGGTTCGACCCACAGCTATTTCTATAGACCAAACAAGAGCAATAACTTCTTGAAGCGGTTCCTATTCCCGGGAAGTAAGCTACCTCGCACCCCGACCAAGTTTTTCTCTTCTGGGCCAAATGAAGCAGGAAGCGGTGGAGGTCCATCAAAGTCCCCCGAGATTGTTCTGGTTACAGGGCTAGATGATAGATACAGCCAGGAGTACTTGCAATTGGTGCTTGATAATCGAACTGCGTATGCCAAAAAACATGGCTATGGTCTTTACGTGCGATACTTGCGAGACTTTGAAAGTTCTGGAACTAACGAGCAATATCGCAAGCTAGCTTTGCTACGTGAAGCTATGGTTGCATTCCCAGAGTGCAAGTGGTATTGGTGGTTAGATCAAGATGCAATCATTATGAAACAGAGTGTTGATATTCAGCAGGATCTGTTAAACAAGCTTAATACAATCATGATTCGAAACGTCCCAGTCGTTCCACCAGAATCTATCATTCACAGTTACAAGAAAGTTCCTCATGATCAAATGAGATTTGTGATTACTCAGAATGACCGTGGTATGGCATCTGCTTCGTTTCTGTTGGCAAATGATCGGGCATATGCCACTGCACTATTGGGATACTGGCTGGACCCGTTACAGCAGAGCTATAGCGGGTTTAACTCATTACCTGGAGGGGGACACAGTAAAGCTGTTGATGCTGCATTAACTCACATGGTTCAGTGGCACCCTGCAATTCTCAGGAGACTAGCCATAGTTTCTTCAAAGTATCTAGGTGCTGGCTCCGAGGACGGTAAGATCCTTAAGGGCCAAGCATATCAACAAACTGGTGGAGGTAGTGCTGACGCGGGAGACGGATTCGTCTACCTGTTGAGATCAACAAACGAGGAGAAACTGCCCAGCATGGCTGAAATTGCTGCACTATGGAACAAAATGGCCCCAAAATTATAGTTAAAAAAAAAAAATACCAAGGTCTCTCTAATCTAATGCATCGTTACCTTTTTCTTTTTTTTATTTCTTTGGCTCTTTTTTATTTTGCAGTATTGCTTGAGTTTTTATATAGAAAGAATACATTTATGTTCATATGAGACACCATGAATAAATATATGTAGTCATAATTAAATCCACCGTGCTAAAACCGCCATCAACACAGCTCCGCCCAGCATGGTCGTATAAGCAAGCATAACAATACGGAACCTAGCGCTGCTAAATTCTACCGAATACAAAAACTCGCCCGCCATGAGCTGTACCAGAGCTGTGTACCCTAAAATCCCAGCAGACAGTGCGTCAAATATCCCACTAGTAATCAGCGAAGCTGGCGAATTTGGCGGATACGATTTGCGCACGCCCAATCCAACGGCAATAGCCAAAGGTGTGGTGATTCCATACGCCAGAGCTAGTCCGTAGGGTATCCAGGTTTGTAACCGCGTTTTAGTGGGCCAGGGCGCAGCTGCTATTCGCGCACCCAACCCTAAACCTTCAAAAAACTGGTGAATGACCAAAACAATGTACAATGGTTTGAACTCGTCTCCAGAGGTAACTGCAAAAGTCAAACCAATAAACACCGAGTGGAACAATATGCCAAACTCTAGAAATAAAATGTTTCCAACCTGTCCGGAAACTGATATACCTGATCCTCCGACAGGCGCATCCCCTTGCTGGTCGTGGTCTAATGGCAGTTGGTACTCGCAGTCAGACAGAGACCGTTCATTCTCCTCCTCCACTAAAGTCCCGTTCGGAGCTTTGATTCTAATGTTTTGGGTATCACCACCACCTATACAGCTCTCCTCGTCGCATGGAGCTCCGATATTACTGCAAGCTATTTCACTGTCTTCATTATCGCGAGACTTGGGGACCAGCAGCGTTGGACCATGAGAGTGGCCGCCGGCGCCGGCGCCGCCATGTAATGCAGTTTCAGAGGAAGCTTCATAAGACCTTCTGGTAATCAAGTCAAGTAAGAAGGTACCAAACATCCCCACGAGACAAAGAGCAAACGCATAAGGGTAATCTTGCCAGGTTTCTGAAATGCACTCACTTGTTAAAGATTCATTTGCAGGTTGGAGTAAATGAATAAACGCGGTTGCCAGAATCACACCCGACCCAAAGTACTTTGCAAAAAAATAAAACCAAAACCGGTACTTCTCATGAGACTTCCTTGTGCTGCTCTTCTTCTCGCTCTCTCCATGTGACTTACTCGGCCGGCTGAGCACGGGGACTAATGCACCAACAGTACTACCCACCAGAATGACAAATATAGACGATATTCTAACCGGCATAGAGCCATCATCAATATCTTGAGAGCCACCACAGGTGCTCATTTTTGGAAACAAAAAAAAAACTTTTTCTTTCTTCAAGGACTGTCAACTACTTGCAGGAGATGAAAAAATGAAGGGTACTAGAGCAACACACATATATATATATACTAGAATATGTTCAAGTGATGTGGTATGAGTTCCACAAAGGTGCTTTTCATGAAATGAGCGTGTGTTTGTGTGCAACCTTGGAGGTGTCAAAAGGCACAAAATGCTTTAATGGCTACCATCCTACTGCCAACAAAAACCCAATCATAGCGTTTATCGCTTCTGTTCTCGTTTGAGTTGGGTAGCTAATTAAATGGGTATGACAAAAAAAAAAAGAAAGGGAGCGTGTACAGTTGGTATATGGAGAAGTCCGCATTGAGTAGTTCCAAAGGGCTCTTAAGCGAGTACAAGAAACGAAAAATTTTATTGTCAGAATCCACAAGGTATAATATTGCTAGCATCTGATTGACTCTTAGCACAATTAGACACCGCGAGGCTCCAAAGGGTTAATGTATAGCTTCAGGCATCAAAAGACTGCCCAAGTAGCTACGCAATCCCATTAATCAAATTGAAAATTCTTTCAGGTTCTTCTTTTATTCTCTTGAATAATAATAGTTCATGTTATATAAATGTCCATATAAAAATAAAGTAAGCATATATACTCACAGAGCGCTCTCAAGAATAAATCGCTTATCTAATCATTCCGTCGTGCAACAATGTTTGAACAGAAAAGCTCATGAGCCTTTGATGTCAGTGCCACCAGGTTAAGAACGAACCATTAATATATCTTCTACAACATGATGCTAAGGCTGCAGAAGCAGGCGGAATGGAACAAGCATTTGGTCGAGTCACTTGATAAGCTAGTGGATTTCCAGCTATTACTTATTTATTTCTACGATACCTCGTTAATTCGCCTGGCCATGGGCGCATTTCTCGAGGTTGCACTTGTATCTGGGCGGTTTCAAAACATGCCTATAGGTGAGGTGAAGAAATTTATACCGGTGATTGCTGGATACAGTTTGATTTGCATTGTTATTCATTTGCTCTTTGGAGATGGTTCCGGAGGTCGTGTGCCTGCTAGTTCTGTTCCCGTTCAAAGTGCAAGTACTAGTGCTGCCTTTGGGACCGCGCCCCCGGATGCACAGTTCGAGCATGGAGGTATATCGATAGAGTTTATTGGAGTGCGGCGAATGGCATATCCGAGGATATTCCTGGTTATTTGGGATTTAATTGTACTCATGCTGCAAATGACCATCTTCGTGGTGGTTTTCACCAAATCCGCAGATGATGGTAACCCGGGAGCAGGTAGCGATAACGTCGGGCATCGCTTGGGGACTGAGGACCCATCGTTACTACCGTCATCCTCTACAGCTCCCTCAGAAGCTGAGAGACAGAGTCTTATGGCAAATGCTGATTTTCCGGGACAAGTCGTGGTGAGAAACATTTCATTATTTGATACATTGTTTAATTATATGGCAAGGACTGATGTTACAAGCGTTCCTTCAGGAGCAAGCAGAGTCCAAGCAACTCCCTCCCAGGTATGAGGAAAGGCCAAGAAAGAAAATGAGAAAAAGCGAGGAAAAACGAGAAAGATGTGAAAGAAAAAAAAAATCACTCTGGGAAAACTCTAGTTGCAGGTTTGGAGTGAGTTTCAAACGGTAATACGACTGTGGTATCACCGAACTTGGGGAAATGAAACTCTTCGAGTGGTATCTCCACACCAAGTTCATTATCAGCATCAAACTGCGTGTCTTCAGCATCTGTATCTTCACCATCTACCACTGCTGCCACTGCCGATGCTGCTGCTGCTGCTGATGCTGCCGCTGCTGCCAATCCTGGCGCTTCTGGCCTGGATGATATTGGGGGATCAAACTTCGTGGCGTCCCATCGGTTAGGATCAGGCTCTACAGTCTTCCCGGTTGGAACAATGACATGCTGAATCACATCTGGATGATTACCAGCAATCACGCCCGCTACTATGGGAGAAGCACTGATTATGCGTGAGACCGGGGTGATGCCACCATGACCACCGTGTCTCGATAAACCACCACCACTCTTATCACTTGATTTCTCACTTTGAACTGCAGCTGCCAAAAACTTCTTTAACTTGGAGTACCACAAAAAGGACAGATCCGTGCTTGTAACAGAGCTCAGCCAGGGTTTCTGGGCTCCTGCAAAATGTATAATTGTGATTTTGTCCTGGAAGTATCTATATGCTGGCGAGTATTGATATTGCGACGACGGGGTAACATTGTACACAAATGGTAATCTGCCCCAGTTATTTTCGAAATGCTGATTCAAAAGCCCCTGGTCGCAGCCATCAAAGGATGTTTTGCTGATATCCTGGGTCTTGGTGTACAATTCATGGTATACCGCTTTGCTGGGACGCAGAACAAGAACTCCGGAATTGAAAATATCTGGCCACCCTATATCCGGAGCTGCTAAGATGGAGGAGGAGGAGTCGCCAGAGAGCTCACGTTCTCCAAGCTCAAATAATTCATCTGTATTTTTAAGCACAATAGTGTCTGCATCAAGATAAACAATAAGTTCATAACCGTCCTCTTCCAATTCCCAAATCTTGATCTTGGTGAGAGATTTCGACAGCTCCTTTCTTCCCAGAACCTGTCCGTTTCCACCCAGGACAGGATCAATCTGGCAAACTCTGAGCTTTGTCTCATTGTCTCCTGCAACGCCAGAAAACGTGGCAGCAACCTCATTCACGATATCCGGAGTGGCCAGAATCACTAGCGGGTACGAGCTGTGCGCATCTTGCAGAGACTGGTACAATGCAGCAGCCGCGGCGAGATAGCTTCTGTCATACAAAAGTGTAACGTAAGCTCTAGACATTTTGGCGGATAAAAAAACAGAGTTTTTGAATTAGGGGTGCAGAGGTTTATGTGTATATACGCGGGAGGGGGGGGCAGAGTTATCTGACAAAAGACAACCTTAGCAGCACAAAGAACACTCTCTGAACAATCCACCGAAACCAAACACTAAGGAAAAACTGAGTTTCTTTAGGTCCGCAGGTAAAGCTGTGGAAAGGGAAGAGGACAAGATGGTTTAGGGAGAATAACAATGTATACACAAACCCCATGACTGGGATGTGCATATTGGGGGATCGGATCCTCTCTGTTTATTTCTGTCATGCAGGCGTTCGATAAAAACTCCACATTTTGGCTGTTTGACTTTTTGATTATAATGATATCAATGGAGTATCCAGTTGGCGAGTCCTAGTATAATTTGACCGCTGGCGGGTTCTGTATCTGATGGAGTCAGGGGTATTCCATGGAGTAGATTTCAGGTTGACGACGTTTAGAGTCAATTCCAAAGTCACTTCACAGACGAACTAGTCATAAACTCATTATTGAAAGTGTCTTAATCCACAACTACTAGTAGTGAAACCTTGATAATACAGACAATACTGCTCTCAAACACGAAACTGACACTAGAAAATGTGTAGTATAACCAATTACAGAAACTTACAAACGGCTCTAACACCATTAAAGACAAAACTATACGAATAATAATAATAAAAAAAAAGACCTTGCCTGCGCACAAAACAGACCGTTCAACACAAAATTATAATAACCGGAAGAAAAGAAGAAAAAACAACTGATTCATCTCTTTGAAGGGCCGGTGAAAGCAGAGTGGTTTCTCTGAGAGTTTGAAGCAGAAATGTTGGACACACTTCCTGAAGCGCCAGTACCGCTGCCTCCTCCTCCTGCAGAGTTACCACTAGCATTGTTTTGATTAGAGCTGTTATTACCGCTGCTCTCCTTCAAAGCCATCAGCTGCTTTGATCTGAAAGCTTCGTAGTGGATCTGTGCGGTAGTATCAATCATATCCTGCAAATGGGTAGAGATCAGGAATTTTCTCAGCTTTGTAAACTCGCAGTGAGCTTCATCTTCAACGTTGATAACTCCCCATCGGTTTCTTCTGCCGCGCACCTCGCGGTTGTTCACGACAATGGTGCGGTCTGAGCCAATAACGGCAAAGGGCAAGATAGACTTGATTTCCTGGATATATGATCGTTCATCCTCGTCGTACTCATCACTCTCATAAGGGTAAAGCTTGAGGTTGTTTTGAGAAAAGGTCTGCTGCACTTTATTCTTAAACAATTCACGCTCGGGCAAAGTCAACGAGTCAGACTTGGCAATAATGGGGACAACATTCGCAATCTCAGAAAGCTTCTTCAGCACAATAATATCAATTGGTTTCAATCCGTGACCGGTGGGCTGGATGAAAAATAACACACAATGAACACGCGTATCCGGTAAGTAGCGCTCTCTCTGGGCGGTCAGCTCCTTTCGCAGATAATGAGAGTGCTGGTCCTTAATGTACTTGATAATAGGATCCCAGCAACGCTCGTTGTTAACTTGGTCGCCGTACCCTGGCGTGTCAATGATGTTAAGCTTAAGTCGAACACCGTTTTCCTGGACAATATGGCTGGTAGCCTTGATTTCACTGGTGCGCTCAATAGGCTCAGTAGCAGATTTCCTTCCTGAGGACTCAGCTAGCTGTGACGCAAACAGCGTGTTCACAAGAGTGGATTTGCCCAACCCGGACTGGCCAACCACCATCAAGTTGAACTGAAACCCGCGTTTGAGTAAGCGTCGCTCAATTTGATTGGTAATAGAGTCGAACCCTACATGGTTCGCAGGTGTAATAACTGCAGACATCATTCTGCTTTTCTAAGTTATTGCTGAAATGTTTTAATGTCGAATAAAAGAAAGAAAGAAAAAAAAAATTTAATCAAAAGTTAAACGCGGCCACGTCAAACGTCAACAGAATATTGCAGAGACGTGTTTGGAAAGGGTGAAAATCGAAAATTTCATCAAATGCTAGGAGGTGTGTGTGTGCCTTAATTAAGTGTGTCCACCCAGACCTAAATCTGTGTCAGCAAAACCTGAAATTTTGAGTTATATCGATTTCTGGATACTCAGTCTTAATATATATTTTTAACGAATACTGCATTCACAGATGTTGGCTGGTACAAACTTGCTTCCTAGGTTTTTGCTGCCTGTTGTGCTGCCGAACCTTGGACTGGGGATTCGACTCGGAGGAAACGGTATTGGAATTGGGATCCGGATAAAGCTTCCATCATGGCTATCTCCTGCTGCCAAGCTACCCAAACCCTCCGTCGACAATGACAGCATCAACAAAATTGTGGACACAGGCATACTATGGGCGGTCCCCAAGAAGAAGGTTTCGTACAAGAGGAAGCGAACCAGACAGATGAACCCCCAGAAGAGAGTTGAAAGAGTCAAGTCCCTGGGAAGGTGTCCAGCATGTGGTCATTATAAGAGAGCTCACACCCTTTGCATGCATTGTGTCCAAGAAATCCAGACCTACTGGAAACGTCAACAACAAGCAAATGCCAAAAAGCTTCAGGAAACTTCTCCGAAAAATGATGTTTCTCCAGAAGACGCAAGAGTTCTGTACCCCGAGAAGAGACAATCAGAGTATGCAAAGAGCCTACAGCAGAGACATACTTACGTTCTCAAACGACAAAGAACTTTGCCAGTGACTAGAAGAAAGGTCAAGCTCGATAGGAAGAGACCAATGATTGTTAGAAAGCCTTATGAGAAGTCTACATAATGAAACTGTATATATATATATGTATCTCAGAACTTGATGAATGAAAAGACCCATTTATAGTTTTTTTTTGTTTTCTTGAAAATTTTTTTTTTTTCATTTACTTATCAACTCTTCTTTTCACCCTCTTATCTATGGCCTACGTGGTGGCATTGCATCCCCTGGGTGTCAAGCCAGAGGGTAATTCTCTTATTGACCCCAAAAAGAAATCCAGGGTTGACTTACTTGGACCTTGGCTTGGACTTTTACCGGATCAAATAATCGTGGCTATACTTGAAGAACTAGCCAGCTCTGATGATCCCAGGTCCTTGCTGAATGTCGGACACAGCTGCAGAGCTTTGTATGCGTTTTCATGGTACGACGAGCTATGGAAACATGTTATTTATAAGGAATCCCAAGACAAGAAAGTGCCAATTAAGAAATGGTGCGGTAGCTGGAGAAGTACTTGGCTTCAGCACTCAGAGAACAAAAACTCAGTAATGAGCAACCTGGGTGAGAACTTGTATTCGGATTTCTTGTACCGACCGTTTTTGAACTCTCAAATTGACTATACGCAGATTCTGAAACTAAACAAAACAAACATCAAGTCGCTTGAAACCACACCTACAAATGACGAGTTTAACTCAGAGTTGTACAAGATACCATTCAAGTTCAAGCTAAAACCACAGACTACGCAAGATGAAAAACTAATAAAGGATATAATATCAGGAACTTACAAATCTTGTCAGTCTGGCGAACTCACGTTCAGACAGGAGTACATGGACTGGCCGCTAGATTTGTATTGTCAATACATGCAAAATACCACTGACGAGTCGCCATTATATTTATTTGACTGCGGCGAGGAAGTCCAAAGCCGTATAGCCCCTGCATTAGCTCCATCTTTGAGCACGTTTGAAGGTGTGTTTGGCAGGAACTACTTTGACTACCTTGATTCAAAGCAGCAGCATCAGCAGCATCAGCAGGATACACAAGAGCCTAACTCAATTGAACGTCCTGATTATAGATGGCTCATACTAGGTCCTGCTAGGTCAGGAAGTGTGTTCCACAAGGATCCCAATGGAACAAGTGCATACAACTACATATTGAGCGGGTCACCCAAGTATTGGGTTTTCTTCCCCCCGGATATACCAGATGGACCACCAGGGGTGCACACAAACTCAGACCAAAGCGAAGTGACCCAGCCTATCTCAATTGCAGAATGGGTGAGCGCAGGATTTTATCAACAGGCATTAGCGGATAAAAGGTGCATCACTGCAGTGGCATACCCCGGAGAGGTAATGTTTGTTCCCTCGCAATGGTGGCATATGGTGGTGAATATAGGTCCGGAGCCTACACTGGCCATTACCAGTAACTTTGTGTGCAAGCCGTACCTAGCAAAGACCATGACTTTCCTGAAGGATAAACCTGACCAGATAAGTGGATGGCCAGAAAGTGTAGCATGTAAGGAAATCTACGAGAAAGTTGTCAAAAGACTCGAAGAACGGGAACCCGGGTTAGTTGATAGTTTGGAAACTTTGGAAAGAAAGAATACCGCGAAGCGGACCTGGCATATGCTTGTTGAAGATAATACAGAGTTTTCTTTCAATTTCGCAGCATAATAATTATATAAAAATGCATTCTGACTGTATATTATTAATGTGAAATTGAAACCAAGTCTTCAAAGCCTTAGCCATATGGCGCTACTGAATCCAAATATTTCAATTACCAAACATTTGCGTAATGGCCCAGGATTACGTTTGCAATTTGTTAGCGATCTTTCAAATGATAAGTTTTATATAATTCTTAGTAAATCGAGAGACGCAATGACAATCCCTTCAAACGCTGTTTATATAAAGCACCTTCTGTTCTCCAGCTTTCTCTGAATTCTTTCTTTCAGCAGAGTATACAAAGTTCCAAAGCTTTCAAATTTACCTCTTCTTCTCTCTCATCAAGTCTAAACGCTACAATGGCCGCACCCAAGATTGCAATTGTTTACTTCTCCCTCTATGGACATGTCCGTACTTTGGCCTTGTCCATCAAGAAGGGCCTCGAGGAGGCTGGTGCAGCTAATGTCGCTCTTTTGCAGATTGCCGAGACTTTGCCTGAGAGCGTCTTGACTGCCATGCACGCTCCTCCCAAGTCAGAGGACCCTGTTGTGAAGCCCGCAGATTTGTTGCAGTACGACGCCATCCTGTTTGGTATTCCCACCAGATACGGTAACAACCCCAGCCAGTGGAGATCCTTCTGGGATGCCACTGGAGGTATCTGGGCCTCAGGAGGATTTTACGGCAAATACGCTGGATTGTTCTTCTCCACTGGCACCCCCGGCGGTGGCCAGGAGGTTACTGCTCTCAACACCATGTCTACCTTGGTTCACCACGGTTTTATCTATGTTCCCCTGGGTTATAAGAACACCTTTGCCCAAATCACCAACTTGGAGGAGGTCCACGGTAGTTCTCCCTGGGGTACCGGAACTTTCGCCGGCGCTGACGGTTCAAGACAGCCAACAAAGCTAGAGTTGGAGATTGCTGAGCTCCACGGTAAGTCTTTCTACGAGGCTGTGTCCAAGGTTTCTTTTTAAGTTGTAGTGAAGTAGCAACGCGTTCATAGAAGATAGAACCAATGAAATAGAAAATTGAACAGCTCATGAATAATACATTCCATAAGTGTTTTATATATATATATATATATATATATATATATGAGACCTTTTTTAATATATACATATATAATATCACCAACTGGATGGTCCAAACGCTTCGCCATTAGACAAAGATTTCAAAGGAAGTGCTTTTGCATCAGCGGTGTTGAATGCGCCGCCGTTAGAATTGCCCCACCAGTTAGGAGCAGTCACAGTTGGAGATAGCGTAACCAGGAAAATCAGTAGGGACCCCAGCGCCAGCCCCAGATCCAGGCCGGCACTCAACGAATAGTTATACTTGGCCCACCAGTTGAACCAGTTACGTTTACCAACGTATCCGAAAATATACCCAATCATGCAGTAGCATCCGTAATTATAAGGGGTAGCCGGGGGGATATATGCGATACCGTTAAAAAAAACTGGCCAGTGCAAGTTGCGCACAAATGTAGATTTCGGCCATTTCTTAAGCCATATCCAGCTGAGTAACGGCATGATTGCTCCCAGCAGGAAGAAATATAGCGCCTTGTGGTATATTTTGCCGTAGTTGAACTGCCTCTGCGGACCAATCAGTCCCCAAATCACCGAAGCATTGAAAAACACTTGGCCCTGGGGGCATGTGAAACTGAAACTTTGATTAACATCACAAACGTCCGGGATTCTTTTGAGCGACCAGTTAACCACTCCAATTTGCACAATGCCGCCCCAAATAGTTGCTGTCAGCTGGGCGATAAATAGTAACCTAGGGTCGATTTTCAGATAGTGGCCCAGTTTCATATCCTGCAAGAAGGCAACTGCCTGGTAGTTGCTGATATACCCATACGTCTTGAACATCATCATTGCCATGGGCTGGCCGGGGACCATGTACCCTACAATGAACTCAGTGAGCACGTTTAGCCCTACTTGAATATTGGTCAATGCGAAAACCATTGCCACTGGTATCAAGAACCCGAAAGCCATAATTAATGCAATCACTAGTGCCCATATCGGTAACCCCGTTTCGTAGACACGTACCGAGACTATCGCTAGTGAGAACATGAAAATAAATAAAACTCCAAACCACCAGTCAGGCACGTCCTTGTATCTCTTCATCAGACGCATATGGATGTCGTCAGGCTCTCTTCTCGAGTTGAGCCAGTAATAAATAATGTTTTTGGAATCGTACAGGACTGTGTGCACGACAGCCGAGGAGATGGCGGCAAAGGAGATTGCATATGACATTGCATAGCTTGTGGAGAGGAATAATGGTGAGTATTTCTCATAAGCCACTAGATCAAGCTGCATCAGCATATGATTAGATTCATTGTCGCCAGGCTTCAAGATCTTGGATACGTTATAACTATTCTGGAACCTGTCATATGCCTCGTTAGTAATCATGGGCACATAATATCCGTACCAGGTATTAGAGAAGTGCACTATTGGCACCACAATCCAGTACAAAATAATCACAGATGCCGCCACGTTCCCAATAGCGTAAAACGGGGGCACCAAGGGAGAGCCAATATAGCCCGCAACCTGATTCCAATCAAACGTTATCGGGATCATTCCCAGCCCAGACTCAGTACCAAAAAGCTGGTTGATGATAATGTTATTAGGAGTGATCCAAGATGCCAGGGAGAAATTTGATAAACACGAAGCAAAGAAATTAGGGACCCAGGTCCATATAAAGGAGCCCAGCAGAACCCACAGGAAAAACTTTAGCCGAGATACACGCCATCCATTAGCCACATGGTTAGCTTTCAAATGAATATTTGTCAAAAAAGTAGTGGCTACCAAGTTACTGGGCCAAATCATACTGGCCGGGAAAACCAAAACTCTTCGTACAATCCCGGCCATGCTGTACCCTACAGTTTGCGTTGCAATGACCGAGATCATCTGGAATCCCCAACCAAAGTCCTTGTCGTAGTAATGCTTGAGCGTGACTATTATATCTGTTAGATACGCCACGCCGCCGCCGAACCCTACATTGGCCATGATGGTGATCAAAGCGTGCTCTTTCAGGTTGAAAGGACTAGGATTGAGTGGTATCCCCAGCACAGTCTTGTTGGGTACGACTTTATCCCATAGCCTACCTGCAGGCCAGGCCACTATCGCACTTACAAACGTTGAAATCTGGAACACTGGAGAATGCAATGAAAACACCACATTGATGGCACAGCCCAGCGTAGTCATGAGCAAACCAATCACCCACATCCGCAAAGTGTTCTGAGCCATACCGGGGTCATCCACATTCGGCACAGACGCTCGTACCTCAGGGTATGGCGAGTCGTCTTCGGGTAGTAGCTCGACATATTCGTCAGGGTGTTCTCTATCATAGATGTAATCGCTGTCTGAATCTAGGTCATTTGTGTCTGCGTTTGGTTTTACCTTTGGGTTTGTGTTTTCCCCTGTGTTTTCCCCAGTGTTTTCCCCGGTTGTGCTTTCCCCAGTTGTGCCAGTCTCAGACTCGCAAACCTCCCTTGTATCCACCCTGGGAGTTTTCTTGGCCAGTATTTCATCATCTGGGTCACTTGCAAACTCAACACTATGGTTCTTCACATTAGAACTTTCCCCAGTCTGTACGGTCTCGTCCCTCTCGCCTCTCCGTCTACGCTTGTGTAAAAAATCCAGTTCTATGTTCATATTAATGTCATGTCATGCGTATAGTCATACGTATAGGTTATGGCTAAGAGACCTGGAGATGAAGATTAATATTATGGTGCCGCATATCTCAGATCTCGGTACATAATCACGATGCATATCTGTAGCTATAGCTATAGCTAACATCTAAGCCAACGAATATTAATAATTTTTGTCATTATATAAATATATATACAACTAGTCTCTCTTCTTGTCGACTTGTATAGCACCGGGCATTGGAATAGCCCTGACTGAGAAGTAACTGGTCTCCTTGGATACCAGACCGGCCATGGCGTTGTACCACGCAATAAAGGCAGTTAACAGACCGAACCAGCCGCCAGCCTTGGTGACGCCGACTTTCGCGGTCAGTTCACCGCATGCTAGTAACAAAAAGGTAATATCCAAGAAGAAAAACAGCGAGAAGAATGCTACTGTTGATCTGATTGTACAGAGAACCAGCAAAAATGTGAAAATGAACCAGCCCAGTAGAAAAAATCCCAACGCGCTTCCTAGTTCCGACTCGGAAGTGTATGAGTCGACGATACCAAACCACGGGGTCAGAATAGCAGCGTAGGATAGCCAGAACCCGCCATAAGAAGCTAGAGCGGTGGCACCAAAGGTGTTTTCAAGGGCAATCTCCCAAATACCAGCAATCAGCTGGACCAAGCCGCCATAAAAGAACGCTAGCCCAACCACCACGTTAGCAGTTGTCACGCCTCGTGCGCGAATGTTCACTAGCGACAGTACAAACGTAGTCAGGGCGAAAGCACACAGACCCAAGGGCGAGGGATTACCAAACTTCCTGGAAGGCGCGATATGAATACCAGGCTGTAACGAACCACCAAAGGCGCTAATCAGCTCTGACCGTAAAACCTTGGTATTTCCAATGTGCAGGTATTCGTTATCGGTACCACTGGTGGTGATTCGAGCAATGTCAGAAGCATCCAAGTGAGGGCCCTCGCGAGCAGCCTCAACGTCGTGTTCCTTCAGATATGACATTGCAGTAAGTTAAGAGTGAAAAATATCAAGAATAAATATCAAGAATAAATGTGAATAATATGAATGTGAATAATAAACATGAATAATATGAAAAAGTTTAAAGAGATCAAGGGAGAAGGGTCCCTTTTATATCAGCCAAGAGATGGCCCCAGAAAAAAAAAAATAAAAAAAATTCCAAAACAAAAAGCGGGGTACGGATAAATTTGAGGGGGTCGCTATTACGTAACTTATGACTTTTGTTAGCAGAAAATGCGTTTTACCACCAAAAAAAAAGAAGTTGCTGTGCGCTCGCACGTGAGGAAGATTTCAACAAAACTTTTTGTTGAGGGGAACAGCCTCGGAAGCGGACTTCATTAGTAATTGAAACTCAAAGGTTTGAACTGGCATGGAACGACTTGGAACGACTTGGAACGACTTGGAGCGACAGTGATGTTTAGGGTTTATCGAGGCCCAAGGACTTGTTGTCATGGTGTTTCGGCTCTTGACCGGGTTTGGCTTGGCTTGGGCTTTGGCTTTGGCTTGGGCTTGAGCTGCAGGTGCAAAGACCCATAACCAGAGCTACTCAACTCCAAGCTCTTCAGAATCAGGCCAATTCATGTTCAGAATCAAACCAAGGCCACTTTCCGGAAAAACATGCTTTAAGGTTTATCCGGTATTTCTATTTTGACATGTGCAAACAGAAAAGAAGCTGATCCTTTTTGCTCCTCTTTGCCCTCTTTGCTCCTCTTTGCCTCTTTGCCTCTTTGCCCCTCTTTGCTTCCGAGCAGCGTTACTTTACTCTGAATGAACAGCTTAGTTTGGAATAGTTTTACTCAATCAATTACTTTATAAATATATATATATATATATATATGTATACTACTCCAGCTTCTGTACTGCTCTGATGGCACCGGGCATTGGGAATGGTCTCACGTTGATGTAACTGTTCTCTCTTGTGGCCACACCGGCGAATGCATTATACCAGCCCAAGAACGAGGTAATGAGTCCAAACCAGCCCCCAGCCTTGGTAACTCCGACCTTGCCCGTGAGTGCTCCGCATGCTAGCAGCAAGAAAGTGATATCCAAGAAGAAGAACAAGGCAAAGAAGGCTACGGTGGATCTGATGGTACAGAGCAGCAGCAGGAACGTGAAAATGAACCAGCCCAGCAAGAAAAACCCGATTGCATTCTCAAGCTCTGCCGCTTCTTCGTAGGAAGCAGCAATGTTGAACCAGGGAGTCAGAATCGCAGCATACGAGAGCCAAAACCCGCCGTAGGAGGTAAGTGCGGTGGCACCAAAGGTGTTCTCCACTGCCAGCTCCCAGATCCCTGCAACCATTTGCACCACGCCGCCGTAGAAAAACGCCAGCCCAACCACAATGTTAGGAGTAGTGACACCCCTGGCGCGCATGTTAATCAGCGAAAGCACAAACGTGGTAAGTGCAAAGGCCGAAAGACCCAGCGGAGAAGGGTTGGCAAACTTCCTGGTGGGTGCCACATGGATACCCGGCTGAAGAGAACCACCAAAAGCGGCAAACAGCTCTGACCTCAGCACCTTGGTATTCCCGATATGCAGGTACTCGTTGTCGGTTCCAGAGGTGACCACGCGGGAAACCTCGTTGGTATTCTGGTTGAAGTCGGTGCTGGGAACAGGAGGCGGGCCTCCAAGGTCCTCTGCGTGATTAGCCTCGATATCGTGCTCCTTGTTGTAAGACATTTTCTGTAGTAAGGTCTTCTGAGGAATTGAGAGAGAGTTTCAGGGTAGAACCTGGGGAAACCTCATGGTCTTTTATAGTCTGGAATCCCCGCATTTCTCTGTATTTTTTTTTTAATTGTCTCGCCCTTTTCTGTTCCAGAAAGACGCGCCCCGTTCCTTGTCTCTTCTTCTCCTTCTTCTCCACCTGAGCGTTCTCCTGGCCAAGCACAGTCCGAGAGGGGTAAGCAGGTCTCTCGATGGTGATGAGGAGCAGGAGCATAAGCGTTGATCGAGAGAGACTATATGGAACCCCACAAACAAAGGTTTCTCTATTTATTCAACAGCTTGCCTGTTATCCAGCAATAATGGGCAAAAGCTCAAAACACTGGCAACAATTGAGGATAAGGGGGAAAACTCTCTCCGGCTCCGTCGCTCCGAGAACACACCGCTTGGGGTCAATGAGAGATCAAACAAAACAAGAAAAAGATCATTCCACCATGCACAATTAAGCTCTGATGCTCAGCAAGTCCCTCTGGAGGCTGATCTCTCGCCCTTTGGTCCGTGAGGTTTGGGCTGCTATAGAGTAGGGGGCCATCACGTAATCGTGTGGTGGTGATTACGTTATTCTGCCTCTGTTCTTTCCCCACACCCGAACGGGCTTTTTCGTGGACTTCATGGCATACAGAGTATGAGCTGACTATGGCTGCAGCCTCGGCATTCATGTTGGGGCTTTCAACAATGGCATGATGTTGTTGGCACATGTGTCACTTGTGTTGTACGCTCTACGCTGGGATGCTCTACAATCTACAGTGTAAGGCTGCCCTACAATCTACAGTGTAAGCAAGGCTGCCCTACAATCTACTGGGGCCCTTGTCATCAGTACTGGTAGTATTCTTCTATATGCGTTTTTGTTTCTTCTTTTCAATTCATTCATTTATTATTATTTTCCATTGTTGGTATGTCTTTTCCTTGAGAAGTAATAATAACTGGTTGCACTCAAAATTAGAAACGTTTACTCGTCGCTGTTCTCAACAACCTGGGTCTCCAAACCCTTAGGGTTGGCAACGTTGACGGCCTGAACATATGAAAATAGCTTCTCCTTAGCACCCTCCTCGTCGTTTCTCTTTCTTGAGATTCTGACTCTGATTCTGTGAGGAGTGCCCTTGATTCCACGCTTCCACAACTCCTTGTTCAACAGAGGGTCGAGTCGCACATCAGAGGTACCTAGCTGCTTTCTGGCAAACTCCTTGATGGCCTTGGTTGCCTTGGGTGCCTTCTTCTTGAACTGTACACCGAAAACCTAGACTTGGTTAGTTTCTTCCGTCTCTCTCTTTCTCTGCTGATACAACAAAATAAAATAAAATCCATCCTCGTTTAACATACTCTCTTGTGAAGGTGAATGGTGTATTCACGGGTGACAACGTCCGAAATAGCACTCTTGTTATTAGGAGCCATTGCTGATAATTTATTAGTGTTGGTGATATTCTGTTGAGAAGAACTGGAAAAATTTCAAAGGAGAATAGAGGGTGAGATGTATCAAGAACCTCAGTGTAATGCTGAGTCGGTTTCTGTTAGGGCAAAAGCCACAGGTTTTTCAGTGGGTGTTTATTAGAGCATGTAAAATTCAGCACTGGTATTATGTAATCGCAGTCACTTTAATTTTGAGATAGAAAGAAAAGAGAGAAGAAGAGACAAACTTACATAATCAAGATCTCGATAGATCTAACTTTTCAATTAGTCTACTTTGGGCAATAAACAAACAATCAAAGAGGGTCTCTATATTATTTTTACCTCAAACCTCCTGTTTATGTTTCTTTTTTATCTATTTTATATTTATCTATTCAAAGGGTTTCTCTGTTGTTCTGTGCTACAATGGACGATACTTACTCGTTTGCAAATAATTTCTGGGGAAAGGACGACGCTGGCGTGTCCAACCTCCTACAGCGCATGCACAATGCCAAACAGTGTTGCGAGGAGCTGCAGAGTTTCTACAAGGAGAAAATGGCTATTGAAGATGAATACTCCAAACGCATGTCTGCGCTGGCGCGACGTCCGCTTGGTTCGACCGAGCTCGGTACTTTGAAACAGTCCATGGATTCAATTAGGTCTAACACTGAGAGCATGTCCAAGGCTCATGCCAACACCTCGTTGCAGATTCGTACTCAGTTGTATGACCCACTCGAAGCATTTTCCTCGGCAATAAGACAGCGCAGAAAAACTGTTGAAGCCAGCGTGGAAAAGCTGCACAAGGGTAAGCTGCACCAGGATGCAATTGTCGAAAAGGCAAGGGCCAGGTTTGAAAGCGACTGTGATAAGATCAACGGGTTCTGTGCGCAGCAGAATCTGCTCATGGGCAAAGAACTCGAGAAAAACAACCACAAGCTGGATAAATTGCATCAGACCATTGACGGCACAAAGAGGGACTACCAGAACTCGCTACGGGTCCTGGCCGAGACCATTGACCGATGGAACCAGGAGTGGAAACTGGCCTGTGATAAGTTCCAGGATATGGAAGAGGAGAGAATCAATTTCGTCAAGGCTAACTTGTGGGCTTACACCAACATTGTTTCTACTGTTTGTGTGAGTGACGACGAATCTTGCGAGTCTATCCGACAGAACCTGGAGAATTGCGATTTCGCCAAGGATATTGAGGTTTTCGTCAAAGCTAGCGGTACTGGTTCTGAGATCTTGGACCCACCAGAGTTTGTAAACTTCCTCGAGGGTTTCAACCGTGACAAGACTGTCAACTATTCCACCGCGAAATTCAGCCGATCCGTTGATTCTAGGGATGAAAATGAAGATGGTGATGAAACAAATGACTTGAAATCTTCTATCCCATACTTGGGCGTGCCCACTGGAAACAGCACATCATACAGCGCATACGGCAGCCCCGTGCAGTCTAGTCCCGAGATGAATGTAGGCGGAATGTCTTCTGCAAACAGCTCGGTATACTCCACGTCGGCCACATCTCAGTCCGAGGTAGACTTTGACGACGAAGAAGAGCACAAGGTCCAGGTCTCCAAGCCCAGGACATGGGCATCTCCGTTTAGAAAACGCAAGACTGGCAGCGATGCTGGAAGTCGAAATAGCCACTACGGTAGCGATGCTGGAAGTAGAAATAGCCACTACGCGTCTCAAGACGACGAAGAAGGTTACGGCCAGCAGCAGCAGGCAGAAACCACAATCACGGCCAAGTCGGGGCTGGCAAAGAAGTTCTTCTCCTCCGCCGCAGCTGCTGTTTCGTCTAGCAATACCAGTACTTCTGGCTTGAAACCAGCAAATAGTCCTCCGGCCACCAGTCTCGCACCCAGAGAAGTTCTTTCCATGGGCGAAAACATGTTTGATTTGGATAGACCCGGAAGAGTCAGTCCATACATGACACCATCTGCATCTTCTACGACATTGTCACAGTCGCAATCGCTGTCGCCGTCTGCTAACGATCCATTAGTGGCTGCATTGGAGAGACTGAAAGTCAGCAAGGAGCAGAGCGATGAGCCTAGAAGAAGCTCGCTGGTGCCACCTGATCCTGCGTTTACTGCTGGTGAAATGACTGCCACCTCTAGCAAATACTCTAATCGGACGCGCGAGCTGTTTACTGAGAATCAGTATCAGGGGCAGGGGCAGCAGAGAATGGCCCGGCCAAAGTCTACGCCGAACTTCCAGGATGAATACCACCAGTATCAACCCCAGCAGCAGCAATATCAACCCCAGCAGCAGCAACAATATCAGCAGCAACAGTATCAGCAGCAGCGATATCAGCAGCAGCAATATCAACCACAGCAGCAGCAGCAGCAGCAGCAATATCAGCAACAGCCCCAGGGTAGAGGGCGTGAAGGAAGACCCCAGTCATACTATGCACCTGCTGCTCAAGAAAACTACGAGGGCCAGCAGCCATCTAATCAAGGCAGATCTAAATCTGTTTCGCCTGTCAAAAAGCAGCAGCAGCAAGGGTATGCTCAAGTTGGAACATTCCAGGACCCATATGGTCGATCTCGGTCGCCAGTTCCCACTTCTGCTGCTATTGCGCGGTCCACTTCTCCTATGCCGGAGGGTAACCCTTATGCTGTGCAGTCTCAGGGACAAATGAGACCACGAAGCAAGTCAGCAGTTGATTTGCAGCAGCAAGTACAGGCACAACAAGTACAGATGCAGCAGCAGCAGCAGCAAGTACAGGCACAACAAAGACAGGTGCAACCAAAGAGATCACCTAGGGCATCAGGTCCCAATGGACTTCCAGCAGTGTCCAGGGACGGCCGACACGTGATCAGGTATTGCCGAGCAGCCTATGATTATCGAGCGGCAATTCCCGAAGAAGTTACATTCAGAAAGGGAGATGTGTTGCTAGTGTTGACCATGCAAGAGGATGGGTGGTGGGAAGTCGAGGTCTTTGGCACTCGAACCCCTCGCTTTGGCCTGGCTCCCAGCAATTTCCTAGTTAATGCATGAGAAGGGTGATGATGACATAGTATTTTTTTTTCTTTTAGTTTTTCTTTAGTTTTTATTCGTTTTTATTCGTTTATATATTGTTAATGTTAATTGTGTTTGTGGTAAGAGAGAGTAAGGTTGTGATGATGCTAAGGGTCTAACAGATAACGTCCTACCTTGCTGGGTCTGCGCCTTTTTCGCTACTTTTTTTTCGGGTTATAGCTGTAGAGCTTCGAGAACATGCGGCTGGAATAGAACAGTAAGCTGTGGGGAATTGGTTCTGCCAGTTGAATCAGGAATACTGAATCAGGAGTAGTGAATACTGGAATTCTGAATACTGAGCACTGAATACTGAGCACTGAATACTGAGTACTTCATACTAAGCACTGAATACTGAATACTGAATGCTGGAGTCCTAATACTATAACCTTCGATAGAAATAAAGAATATCACAGTAACTAGCGCAGACACATACTCATACTCATACACAGACACAGACAGAACAGAGTCGGAAAAACCTGCCCGGAAAAACCCAGGGGGTTCAGGAACAGGAAGTTATTACATAACCGGCAAGTCTGGACGGTGAGATGGGCACCAGAAGGAAAAACATGTCATTTTTGCCACGGATAAACCAGGAGAGGTTAATCGCTCCGAAAGTTAGCTGTTTCTGGAACATGATATCATGATTCTGTCTGCCATTGCCGTCAGTTCCTTTGACCACTGAACACAGAACAAACAGAATAAAGAGTACAAACATAATTAACAGAATTAACACTGAACAAACAAAATACTGAGTATAAGCAAAAAAACTCAAGCATGATACTGAGCACAAACAACACATACGTGCAAAAAACTCTAACGGCCATTTCCCGCGAGACCAGCGAAAAGTTTCTGTTCCACAAGCTTCTAAATTCTCCCTTGTGTCTCTCAGTGGGGTGAGCTTGAATTCTGTGATGATTTTATTTTTTATTTTATTTTTCTTCTTCTGGTGATTATATAAAGGGAGACCTTTGGCTTCTTCTTCTTCTTCCTCCTCCTCTTTTTTCTCTTTCTTTCTACAACTCAACTTCCGTTGTTCCCTCACACAAACAAGTTTCCACTAGTATCCAATTCACAAAATGCCTTCTGCCCAGGACGTTCTTAAGAGAAAGACCGGTGTCATTGTCGGTGACGATGTCCGTGCTGTAAGTACCACGACGACTCTGTTGTTGGAAGATCCAATGGAACCAAAGGAACCAGAAACCAAGAACCATTTCTAACTAGCCTCTTTTAGCTTTTCGACTACGCTCAGAAGAACACCTTTGCCATTCCTGCTATTGTATGTATCCCTCATGCTCAAGTGTAATCTTCTGCCTTGTCGTTGCTGGGACCCATGACATCGCTTAGGTAACGGGCCTTCCGATGAGAAGAACCCGAACCCTTTGTCGTAATTGTCACGTGGCTCCCGATTTGTTTTCGCTCTTTTTGTGTATATTCTAACTTTTTTTAGAACGTGACCTCATCGTCTACTGCTGTCGCTGCTCTTGAGGCTGCCAGAGATGCCAAGGCCCCTATCATTCTCCAGGTTTCCAACGGTGGTGCCGCTTTCTTTGCCGGTAAGGGTATTTCCAACGATGGCCAGCACGCTTCCATCAGCGGTGCCATTGCTGCCGCCCAGTACATTAGATCCATTGCCCCCGTCTATGAGATCCCCGTCATTTTGCACTCTGACCACTGTGCCCACAAGATTTTGCCCTGGTTAGACGGCATGCTTACTGCCGACGAGGCCTACTACAAGCTGCACGGCGAGCCCCTGTTCTCCTCCCACATGATTGATCTTTCCGAGGAGCCCCATGCCGAGAATATTGCTCTGACCAAGAAGTACTTTGAGCGTGCCGCCAAGATGAACCAGTGGCTCGAGATGGAGATTGGTATCACTGGTGGTGAGGAGGACGGTGTTGACAACACCAACGTGCACCACTCCAAACTTTACACCCAGCCCAATGAGATTTTTGCCGTTTACGAGGCTTTGAGCCAGGTTTCCCCCAACTTCTCCATTGCCGCCGCCTTTGGTAACGTTCACGGTGTTTACAAGCCCGGTAACGTTAAGTTGAGACCCGAGATTCTCGGAGAGCACCAGGAGTACGCTAAGGAGCATCTCAAGTCCTCCAAGAAGTTCCCTCTCTACCTGGTGTTCCACGGTGGTTCCGGTTCTTCTGACTCTGAGTTCCAGACCGGTATCAAGAACGGTGTTGTCAAGGTCAACATTGACACTGACACCCAGTTTGCCTACTTGAAGGGTATCAGAGACTTTGTGCTCGCCAAGAAGGACTACCTCATGACCCCTGTCGGTAACCCAGAGGGTGATGACAAGCCTAACAAGAAGTACTACGATCCTCGTGTCTGGGTCAGAGAAGGTGAGAAGACCATGAAGGAGAGAATCACAACTGCTCTCAAGGTCTTCAACACTGCTGGACAGCTTTAGGTTGTATAAATAAAAAAATATATTTCATATATACATAAATCATATTTTGACATTTAGTTGACATTGAGTTGGCATTATTATTATTATTCGAGTTCTCTCTTAAATTTGTGTTGCTATGATTGCTCTAAAATTGTCATCGGCCACATCACACAGACATCTATCTAACACAGACCATTTGTGTTTCTTCCTTATTATTTATTTATTTACTACAAATAACTGCAAAAAAAAAAATGACCCTTTATTACACGTTGGTATGTGTAGCGTTGAGCGCCTCTATGTCCAATTCAACGTTTTCTCTAACCCTTTTTAGGTATTCATCATCTTGGTGACTGAGATGATCTCGTTCTTGGTGCTGGTGGCACCATTGCCCAGGCCTGTGCGAAAACACGTAGTGACTTTCATCCAGGACAACCCATTCTTGGACAAGATCAAGCTCACTCTGAGATTCACCTTCATTTTTATCTTGATCTTGTTCATTGACTCTGTTAATCGCGTTTACCGTGTGCAGGTTGAACAAAGAGCCCATTCCAGCAACCAGGGCAACGCACCCCCGGGTTTTATACCCACTAGTGGTCTGGGCTTTGACAGAAATGAGGTCCAGGCAAGACGGTTCTACGCGCAGCGTAACATGTACCTGTGTGGATTCACCTTGTTCTTGTCGTTGATCCTGAACCGCACCTATGCCCTGGTTGCTGAGTTGTTGGCGGCCCAGGGAACCTTGAGCAGCAGTAGTAGCAGCAAGAAAGGTGAAACTTTGAGCTCTGACGAGAAGGAAGAACTGGTCAAGTTGCGCAAACTCGTGGAAACAAAGGACCGTGATTTGGAAACCTTGAAGAAACAGTCTGAAGGTCTGACCAAGGAGTACAATGCTATCTCTGACAAGTTGAATGAAAAGGAAGGCTACGTTCCAAGAACCAAGGATGATTAGATATAGATATACGTACATATTTATATATATATATAAAGTCTTTACCTAGTAAGCATTGCTTTTGTGCTTAGGGGTAAACTCAAACCCGCCGGTTACAGGGCCCAGAAACATTTCAGTGATTTTGATCCAATCTTTGTAATCAGGAGAACCCAGCAGAGTTTCCAGTTCGTTTCTTCCTTGCCATGGTGGTGGTCTCTGGTTAAGTTTCGGCGGCATGTATTCCAAAATGCCCACGGGGATGTATCTATGGAAAAAAGACAAGAACTCCAAAGTGTACCTTCGTACCAGGTTTACTCCGTACTCGTCGCTTCCCCAGTGTTCTAGCCCGTAGTCGACATATTTTTTGATTATTTCTAGTCTCTCAGTTGCTGACTTGTCCAGGTACTGTTTTGATTCAACCTCTTCGAAAATCCAGGGCTTGATTAGTCCTCCTCTGGCAACCATCACACTATCAACGTTGTAGTTTGCTACGCGGTCGTACCAGTCCTCGAAAGTGAAAACATCGCCGTTACCTACAAGCCACGGCTTGGGTTTCTCGTGGTCATCCGAGTTTCTTTCATGCTCCTCGTCTCGTAGCTTTACCACTTTGGCCCCGACCTGGCTGATATAATCCCAGTCCGCCAGCTTGGTGTATCTTTGAGCGCGAGACCGGCCGTGTAAGGTGATTGCTGCTACCGAGGTCTCTTGTATGATCCGTGCCACCAGGTTCTCAGCAGTGTTGTGTCCGTCTCTGGTACCGGTGCGGATTTTCACCGTGGTGGGGATATCTCCGCCAGTGGCGCTCATCCCGTTCAGCATGCGAATCAACCTGCCGGTATTGTCCATCAACGCAGAGCCGGCGCCGGCACGGTACAGCAAATCAATAGGACACCCGCAGTTCAGGTTCAGTTCAGAAGCGTTGGGCGTATACTTCGAGATCAGCTCGGCGGCTTTGACTGCTTGCCATGGCTTAGCAGCAGCTATCTGGATGCCGAAATGTGGCTGCTCGCTGACATGTGCTCGAGGTAGCGCCCACTCGGATTTAGCACCTTGCAGTAGTGGCATGCACAGCGCCATCTCGCTATATGTAACCTCGGCGCCCAGCTCACGCATAAGCCTTCGGTATGGTAAGTTGCCCACGGTGGTCAACGGAGACAAGATCCGTTTGTTTTTCAGGTCGATTTTCTTCTTTTCCATGGGCTTGAATGGTGGTTCCGTGTATGCTGCATTGTTATCCTCCTCGGAGTTTTTATTATTATTGTTATTGCTATTATCCATGTACTTGATATAGTCATCTGCTTTCTCAAACACAAATCTTTTCCGTTGCAATGCACTTTGCTGGTCCGGGGTGACTTTGTTAACTGCATAGTTTGTCTTGCTTGCAAGGTCCCGTTTATCCTCGTCAACCATAAGTTGGCCGTCCTTGTAATGCGATCCCAGCCACCTACATTTAATACCAGCAGGACAATACCCAATTGCCTGGAATACAGGACATGTTCCCTCGAGATCTTTCTCCTTGCTTGCAAGATACTTGCTAACGTCGTGCTCGAACCTGCACTCAGCACCAAAGGGACACCCGCCATCTTTCAAGCTGCGTTCGCATAGTTTCAGTTCATCGCTGGAGTATGTGAACTTGCGGTTCTTGTTCTGGCCTGTCTGCTTCTTGTTTTTGTTCTTGCGCGAGGGCCCGTTGGTCTGAACACTGGCCGTTCTACTGGCTACATCTCCTTCCTCGGCAGCATCGTCTATCGCCGCTGTGTCCTCGTCAAAGGATGAGTTCGGTCGCTCGATACGATACTCGGGCTTTATGGGCGCTATGCCGTTTACCACCCGGCTATCTTGAGTGTCCTCCGTACGTGGTCGTTTAGCAGGCGGGTCCATTGTGAAGAGCAGAGGTTTTGAAGTTAAATCACTGGTGTAGCGCTATATAGCTAGTGGAAATTTTTCAGTGAAAAATTATTGATTATGTAAATAAAAAAATTTTGTGCTATAGAGCGCTCGGTCTCAATTAACGATACTCAGGATTCAGTGTGAGCCATATCTGCCCACTCGGATATAGCAGACCTAAAGATAAACAATGGTGTATATCTTGGAGTGTTTGTGATACGGCTACAGTCTAGCTTTACCGTTTTCTGGTTAGGCATAGCTTTTTCTTTGGCTCAGTTTTAGCCCAAGCGTACCTATGAGTTTTGCTGTAGACTGACGAGACTTGAATGTTTCAACTTTATGGCCTGTGGTTTTCTGCTATAAACACAATGGTGGACGGGCAGATATAGGCTTGTAGTCAGCGTAGTATATGTTCTGTATTTAGCGCAAAATGAGTCCACTCTTTTGACTGTATCTGCGGTTCAGCTTGTTGTGGCAAGTTTCGAGATGGCTTACTTGTGGTGTCTGAGCATAGCATCTTGGGTGCGATAAACTGCACATATTGTCGACATATTGAAGCAGTGAAGTACTAAATGAATCTTATTAGGTACTCTTACTCTTGGTTATTACCTCTGCTGTTCTCTAGGCCAGTTTAGATCTTGAGCATACTTCAGTTCCCAACTGGACTGGTGTCTATCTTATTGATATTTCAACCCTTTTTTTGGTGCTGAAAAATTGGGGATGGTTTATAGCCCGATAGACGAGTAAAGAGGCAGGTGTTAATACACTTCCTCGTCCTTTTATTTTTGCCTTTGACTGATTTTTGTTGACAACTAGAAGTACAAAAAGTCTACCCTGAGGGCACAAGTAGAGAGGCAGTTAACACCTAGTGTAATACATAAATGTTATGCTTGTGGCTTGAAATCTGCTAAACTTTCTTCAGGGTGGGTTTTCCGTGTCAGAATGCCTTAAATGAACTTCTGCTCTTATAATTCGTAAAGACTTCAGAGCAACACAAATCTTAGCATCTTCTTTCAATCCATTTTAAATCAGTCTTATAATGAAGTGTCCCATTATAGAAGAAGGTGGCTGTATCTTCTGCTTTCTGACCGCCTAGGGTCTAGCGGTTTGTGCTGTTGACAATGCATCCATTATTGTAGCGCTATGTTATCAATGCAAAAATAACCGGCAATTTTGTATCAAAGATACACTTTAATGACTGATACACGTACACTGAAACCTTCAATCCTCCTTTGTGAACCATATTGTCTTCTGTTGCCTAATTTACTTAGGGACTATATATATATTCCAATGAACAGTTTCAAGTCCAGACCTGACGCGCGCGTGCGGCGCCCCTGTCTCGATTAGGTAATACTAGCCGTGCCCGCTTTATAAAACTTATATGTATCTCCACTCTTCCTCGAGTTCATTGGCAGTGATGTCAAATAGCATGCTGGTCACAAGCAGATGTGGTCTGACCGCTAGGTAATGAGGTATCTTGGGTCGATAAGCGAGTGGGATGACGTATGGGGGATGGTCCAGGTACATTGTAGTGAGATGGGTAATCAGGCATCACATAACGTTTGATCACCACTGTCAACTGAAGGACACAATAGGCTACTACCATATATGCCACACAAAGTAGATACAAAACGGGTATCACTTCAGATACATCAAGTCTAGCTCTTGCTGGTGATGCATGTGAATCATCACCACAATCAGCTGCTCCTGCTACTAGCAAGTTGTCTGATGGTGGCTGCAACACCAACAAAAAACATAATAACTGGGGTGGCTTGAGCTATATCATATACGCAAACTCATACGCGTGTAGCATATACATATACATGGAAGCAGGTCGGAATAAGACTCAGAGTACTAGGTGTGGATTCGACATTAGACACACTCACACTTACTAGCACGGCACTGGCACGCAGCCAGCCATAGACAAAATGAGTATCACGTGGCCACCAGGTTTAAACTATTTCAGAGGTTTAGACCAGGCGTGCCTGGGCCCCTTTATTGCGGCCATATTTACAAGATGCGTTATACCAAATATCTTAGTTTTCAATCATGCCGATATAGTAAGGGTGTGTGGGAACAGCGAAGAGCCCAGCGAAGAGCAGGCAATGATATCTCTCATGGCCCTGAAGTTGAACTCCCAGCCATTATATAATTCAAATAACCAACGAGTATAGCAGGTATTTGACTAGCCTGACTCAACGTTCAATTAACGTGGTTGTGATTTGAAAGGCCAGAAAACGCGTATTGCAGCGGTGTCAGCATACTAATTTATTCATAAATCGATGGCCACCTTCAAACTTGAAGCATGCAAACACAACTTTGTAGTCATACAAACCTAAGGTCACCGGTTGCAAACACAACTCTGTGCAGTCATATAATCCAAGGTCACCGGTTGCCTGACCCGGAATTATAAGATGAAATGGATAAGATACAGCAAAGGGCGATCAACGGGTTGAGATGGCTTGTATGGGTAACAGACGGAGCAGACACCACTACAGAACGAACAGCACAACCAACAGGACCAATAAGAAACTTCCAACAAGCTCCCGGGAACTTGGTGTTTTTGTTTGGTGGAAGGTTACTAGCCGCGAAACAGAAGCCTTTCAGTATATTCATTTTTTTAGGTCTTCTCATTCCCTGTGGGTTATATTTTGGGTTCTGGTATGTATATATATACTCACAAGTATATACCATTAAGCGTGGCTATTTGGGCCTTTGCTAACATTTAGTGCGTCTTGGCTATGGTATAACGTATCTCCTGCTGTTGTGGTTATATACGGTTACGTTTTCTTGATTGCTGTCAGCTCGTTTGTAATGGCAGCAGGGACTGATCCAGGGGTAAGTATCTTTTACCTTTAAGCGGCTCTTGGAAGGGTGTTTTCTAATAACAGATTTTACCGCGGTCGGTGCACATTCTGGATAACTTTGAAACCATGCCCTCGGAGTACTCAATGCAGATCGCACTGCCCAGCTGCACACCTGGGGTTCCTATACACGAGAGGTATTGTCCTACATGTAGGATCTGGCGTCCTCAGAGATCAATGCACTGCTCAAGCTGTGACAACTGCGTGGGTAAGTATTTTAACCACGGTTTAGACATGTATATTATTGGTCAGTGCTAACATGCAGAAATCATGGACCATCATTGTGTATGGCTGAACAACTGCATAGGACGAAGAAACTATCGGTATTTCTTTACGCTCTTGGTATCAGTCTGCATACTTGTTTTATACACCAGCTCGACCAGCTTCTACGTTGTTTTCAAGACAAGGACACAGTCAAACACAAGTTTCAGGAAAGCTCTGAAACATGTACCTGTACCTTTCCTGCTAGCGATTTACTCTACCATGATGTTGATCTTCCCCACTTCACTACTAGGACTGCACATCATGCTGAAACTACGAGGCCAGACTACCCAGGAATTCCTCAGAATCGACAGAAGCCAGAGACCGTTCAGCAAAAAGGGACCTACCGGATGGCTGAAAAATTTCGGAGTTGGTCTTTGTGCCCGGCGTGGACCTAAACTTGTAGGGTTTAGAGATGCGTACAGTGTGGACGATTTGAGATTTAAAAAATACGCTCGAGCAAAAGTCAACGAAGGTCGATGAAATTTTTTTTTCTCTCTCTCTCCTTCACTTTTTTTTTTTTTTTTTTGTATTACTACATTTTTTCTCAGAGGACAGGATATTCTTCTCATGCCTCCGAGATGGAACAAACGTAGCGAGAACCACCCCCTCAGGGTGATACAACGATGCAACAAGATAGAACACAGGGCTGCGAGAATATGCGGGCCAATGGTTCGATACTCGAAATTGCCATTTCGACAGACAGTTCGACATTTCGGGGCTGATATCGTCTACACTCCCATGATCCTTGCACGCGAGTTTGTACGGAACCGGTTTGCTCGGACCTCTGACTTCGCCACGTTGTCTGGGGATGGCGATTATAATTCAGATAGCCCCCTGGTGGTTCAATTCGGGTGTAGTAATGTGCTTGACCTGGTACGCGCAGCGCAGATGATCCAGCCCTACTGCGACGGGATTGGTATCAACTGCGGGTGTCCGATAAAAGACCAGGTGCGCGAGGGCATTGGTGCTGCTCTAATGAGCGATCCTGACTTGGTGGCGGATATGGTGCGGTCAGTCAAGAAGGCATGCGGAGCTGATTTCTGCGTAGAGGTGAAAATCAGAATCCACCCGAATTTCACCACTGAAACTGTAGAGTATGCGCGCAAGATCGAAGCTGCGGGTGCTGACTACCTGACTGTACACGGTCGTACCCGTACGCAAAGGTCCACCGAGCCAGTTAACCTGGATGCAATCAAGCTGGTGTGCCAATCTGTCCAGATCCCCGTGGTGGCTAACGGCGACTGCTTTGAGTTTTCCGACGTGGAGAAATACGCCAAGTATACTGGCTGTAACGGGGTCATGTCCGCCAGAGGGATCTTGTCCAACCCTGCGGTGTTTGATCCGAGAGGTTTCAAATCTACGCCCTGGAGTGCTATCGAGCTGTTCTGGGACTATGCTACGCGGTACGGTTTACCGTTCAGATTGATCCAGCATCATTTATCCGAAATGGCAGAAGCAGAGCTGTCGAAATCTGACCGAAAACAATTGAACGATTGCAACAGCCTGATTGAGCTGATGGAGTGGTTTGACGAACGATACGTGTTGAAACGACTAGGACAAGAAGGGTTTGCCCAAGCAGACGTTTGGCAAAAGAGTAAGTATTTTGAGAGATAATTTTTTTTTTCTTCGAGAGAAAGAAAAGCTGGAATGAGGATAAGTTTATAAACATCTTGAGCGGGTAGACTTTATGTTTGCTGTGCCATTGTTACCTTTTGGGTCTCCTTTCGTTTTGAATGGGAGATTTACAGTGGAGTTTCGCATTGATGGTTTAATTGTCATAGTTACACTGACCAGATTTTTTTTTTGTTTGTTAATAACAACATGAGAGTATGCTAACCTTTAGAATGAACGTCTTCCTGAGCACCTTCAGGTATATATATATATAACGACATATAATTATGAGAGTACGAATTTACGAAGTGATTTGAGTCATCAAACAGACCGTTAACCGTTGTACTTAAATCGATCTAAAATTTTTTTTTTGTGAGATTTTTTTTTTTGATGAAATTTCGTATATATAAACTTGCTTTCACTCATCTTTTTCAACTTGAAATTTCACACAAGAACTGAAAAAAACCGATAGACTTTTTTTTTTTTCCAAGTCTGGTGCCAATTCTCGGTTATTTTTTTTCCTCATTCTTGAAAGTGAATTCATTTTTAATGAATAGCACATTCACCTGCCAGGTAAGTTCTAACTGAATCTCTTTTTGATACTTTAGATCTGGTTCTTTTTGGTTGGTCCGATCAGGTTTTTTTTTTTCCCACGGTTAAGCCTGTAGAAGAGAGATAAGAAATCTGAGTCATGAAATTTCATCCTCCTTTATTTTTCTTCTATTATATTTCATTTGAACCATTGCAACTCTTCAAGTACATGTCTAACTCTTTAGGACTACATCTCTGATCATATCTGGAAGACCAGCGGACACTAAACCCCTCGTTAGTTGCCCCCCCAAAAAAATTTCAATCATGTTTAAAAATATCAAAAGTGGCAGCGTACTGTTCAGAGTTGCATTCAAAGCTTCCACCAGACAGCCTCCCGCGTTCGCTTTTAAGCGGTTTGCCTCGACCAGCGGTAGTGGCTCTGGACCGGTTACTCTAGATCGTGCTACATTCACTATCAGAGATGGACCAGTTTTCCACGGAAAATCGTTCGGTGCCAACACCAATGTCTCCGGCGAGGCTGTTTTCTCCACCGGTATGGTTGGATACCCGGAGTCTATGACGGACCCTTCCTATCGTGGCCAGATTCTGGTCTTTACTCAGCCATTGATTGGTAATTACGGGGTCCCCAGTGGAGATACCCGTGACCAGTTTGGTCTGCTCAAGTATTTCGAGTCCCCCCACATTCAATGCATCGGTATTGTGGTTGCTGATGCCGCCATGCAGTACTCTCACTGGACCGCGGTCGAGTCTCTTGGGGATTGGTGTCGTCGTGAGGGAGTTGCTGCAATTACTGGGGTAGATACCAGAGCAATTGTGACCTTTTTGCGTGAGCGGGGATCTTCCCTGGCCAGGATCACCATTGGTGAAGAGTATGATGCTGACGAGGACGAGGCATTTGTTGACCCTGGTGAAATCAACTTGGTACATAAGGTTAGTACCAAGCAGCCTTTCCACGTCCCCGCCCCAGCAGCAGCACCCGGCTCTGAGGGAGACAACTTACATGTGGCTTTAATTGATTGCGGAGTTAAGGAAAACATCTTGAGATCCTTGGTTTCTAGAGGTTGTAACATTACTGTGTTTCCTTATGATTACCCTATCCACAAGATTGCCCATCATTTCGACGGTATTTTCATATCTAACGGCCCCGGGGACCCAACCCACTGTTCCTCAACCGTGTATCATTTGAACAAGACCATGGAAACTTTTGATGGCCCTATTTTCGGTATTTGCCTGGGACACCAGTTGCTAGCTTTGGCCGCTGGCGCAAAGACTGTTAAGTTGAAGTACGGAAACAGAGCTCATAATATCCCTGCTTTGGATTTGACCACGGGCAAATGTCACATCACCTCTCAGAACCACGGATATGCAGTCGACGTGACCACATTGCCACCTAACGAATACAAGCCGTTTTTCGTTAACTTGAACGACCAGTCCAATGAGGGTATGATCCATGTCTCCAGACCCATCTTCTCAACCCAGTTCCACCCGGAGGCTAAGGGAGGGCCCCTGGACTCGGCATTCTTGTTTGATAACTACGTGGAAGCCTTGAAAAACTATAGAAATAACGTCAGAGGTGTAAGTGGCGCCAGTGGTGAAACCAAGCCGTCTCAATTACTGGTGGATATGCTCGCCAAGGAAAGAGTAGGTGTTGAAGTGAACCCTCAGGCGTAAATATGCTTTTAGTATAATATTATTATTACAAAAATTCAATCTTATTTTTATGTGACATGGGTGCAAGCCGTGCCAGTAAACCCAACTGTTATATGCTCGTAGGTGAAAACGTAGCACTATAATCTATGATTCCACATAGATACCTTTCTTGTATACACATATATGGCAAGTGTTTAACTAAACCCTCGAAGTCTTGATATACAACAAAATAATACAATATTTTTCAATTTTACACACAAAATATACGTGTCTTTCATATATATATATCTACTAATCTTTTAATATCCTCCCCATCTTTGACCTTGACCCTGAGGGGGCTGTTGTCCATTAGCACCAGCTTGTTGTCCAGGCTGTTGAGATTGAACAGGTTGCTGTTGCTGACCATACTGTCCGTATCCAGCATAAGCATACAAGTTAGCCTGCTGAGATTGCTGGTGCTGTTGCTGCTGTTGTTGTTGAGGAGATCCCTTGTCATGAAGGAAATCCAAACCCTGCTGGCCCTGGTGCGGCTGGTGAGCTTGCTGCTGCTGAGCTTGAGCTTGAGCTTGAGCTTGTTGCTGCTGTTGCAACTGCTGTTGTCTGTAATGCTCATAGTAAGCCTGCTGTTGTTGCTGTTGCTGAGTTTGAGCCTGAGACTGACCACCTTGCTGATACTGTTGCGCGGCGGCGGCGGCCTGCTGTTGAGCAAAGAAGGATTTCTGAGGCCCTCCAGCGGCAGCAGCAGCTCCAGTGGTACTAGCAGAAGTAGCAACCGGTGAGCCTACACTTGAGTTTCCACCAGTAGTAGCTCCAGTAGCAGCTACGTTGGCATTACCATACTGAGCGGCAGCGGCAGCGACTTGAGGGTTGTATCCATAGGTCTGGTAATAATAAGCCGCATATGCAGGATTCATATAGTATGCGTTGGGCTGAGAGTAGTGCAATGCAGCAGCAGTGGCAGCATTCTGACCACCGGCAGTGGCAGTAGAACCACTTCCAGCAGCAGCAGCACCACCCTGGATAGAAGCAGGAGAAGCGGCTGCAACAGTTGGCGATTCGTATCGACTACCATCTTGCTGATGAGCCTGATTCTGCTGGAGCTGATGCTGTTGTGGCTGGTTATGTTGTTGTTGCTGCTGCTGGCCAGGCTGTTGCTGGTGTTGCTGAGCATGCTGAGGATGCTGACCAGCAGCTTGTTGGTGTTGTGCATACTGTTGCTGTTGTGCGGCGTAGTAGTTATAGTAACTATTTCTGTCGGTTCCAGCAGCACCACCGTATCCGTAGTCAGGGAATCCGGAGTAACCAGGGTGGGAATAGGGATAACTCTGGTATGCAGCATTTCCATCGTATGACTTTTGTTGTTGCTGAGCAGCAGCGGCAGCAGCAGCAGTAGAAGTAGGGGTAGCAGAACCTGTCTGTTGGTGTCCTACTGACTGCTGAAGCTGCTGCTGTTGTTGCTGTTGGGCTTGCTGCTGAGCGTATCTGTAGTACTGCTGGTATGCCTGCTGAGGAGGCTGTTGCTGTGGGAACTGCTGTTGCTGTTGCTGCTGCTGAGCGGCAGAAACGTTAGCGGCAGTAGATCCAGCGCCGTTGGCACCAACTTGGACAGGTGTGTCGTCCTCGTCGTCATCATTGCTTAGTCCTAAGCTGCCGAACTGAACACCAACGCGATCAACACCAGAGCTTCGGGATGGAACCTGTCCACCAGGAAGAGTGACCGACGATTCAGGTGCAGCAGCTCGTTTGGTAGCGGCAGGACCAGTAGGTACTGCAGGAGCGGAAGCAGCAGCAGGGGCAGGGGCATCAGCAGGAGCGGAAGGAGCAACAGGTGCAGCAACATCAGCAGCAGCAGCAGCATCAGCAGCAGCAGGTGCAGCAGGAGCAGACTCCTTAGCTTCAGCTGCTTTTGTAGCAGGCTTCTGCTCAACAGGAGCAGCCTCAGGTACAGGAGCTTGCTTCTTAGGCGCAGGCTTAGGAGCAGCGATAGCGGCCCATGACAATGGGGCAGCAGGCTTAGGAGCAGAGACAGCAGCAGAGGTAGGAGCGGCAGATGCAGCGGCAACAGCAGGAGCAGCAGCAGCAGCAGCAGCAGGCTTTGCTTCCTCTACAGGCTTTTGCTCGGCAGCTGGCCGGGTCTTCTGTTGCTCTTTGGGCTGAGCTACAGGGGGAGTAACAGCAGGAGTACTTTTCTTAGACAGAGCATCAGCCCACGAGCCTCGAGTGGCTTGAGCAGGAACAGGAGCAGGAGAAGTAGAGGCAGCTTCAGCTGAAATGGCACCGGAGCTTTGCAATTCAGTGACGGCAGCTTGAGCAGCAGCTTTGGCGGAGCCATTGGTAGATCCATTAGCTGATCCGTTTTGAGCAGCAGCAGCAGCAGTAGCAGGAGCGTTTTTCTTCCTGCCAGCACCAGGTGCTGACCGTTGATGTGACTGTGATTGTTGCGATTGTGATTGTTGCTGTTGTTTAGGACCTGATCTTGAATGCTGTGGTTGAGATCCCTTGTTGAAACTACTTGTGTTATTGCTAGAGTTGGTCTTCACTGGCTTTACCTTCTTCTTCACCTCGCCCCATTGACTGACGTGACCTTCTGTGATTCTGGCAACTGTGATCTCGACATCTCCTTCGGCTTCAGCTAGAGCGGCGAGCAAATCCTCGTCCTTCCACTCAGGAAACAGTTCTTGTAGGGCACTGAAAGAAGCCGAGTACTTCTGCTTGATCTTCCTTGATTCCTCATCCAGACTCTGTGACGACGGCCTCCGTGATGTATGCGATGATGAGGTTGTTGCTGAACCTGCTGAACTTGTTGTGGTGGGTTTCTTGGTGCTAGATCGACTGCTGCCGCTTGGACCTCTAGGAGTCTGAGACGACGGCCGCGAGGAGGCAGCCGCAGTTGACCCAGACATGTGGCTTTAATATATAAGTAGAATATATATATAAGGGATTCAAAGTTAATTGAAAAAAGGATTAGGAAAAAAAAAAGAAGCAAACCAACCAAGATTCTCTTTTTTGTTCTCCAACTGGGTTTCTTAAATATATATATTTAACTTGTGGGGTGTGAAAAGAGAGAGAGAGAGAGAAAAAAAAAGGGAGCAAATTTTCTGAAAGATGGTAGAAGAAAAAGAAGGAAAATATTTCAGTCCTAACTAAGATTATTCTGTTCCAGATTGACACCTTTTTTTTTTTTTTTTTTCATTGTTATTTTTCAGATTTATTATAAAGCTTGAATATTTCACCATTTTGGAGATATTTCCTCATACTGAGTCAATTGGGCCAGAAACACAATTTCCTGCTCAGAGTCGCAGTAATGGATATAGTAGTTACTAATAATGCATTGAATAAATATCTATATTAATGTGGTTGTTACACGACGTAACTGGGGAATACCACGGACCCAATCTCCAAACACTACCCGCAGTCTCTTCTTCTGTTATAACCGACAGCTTAGATATTCTCAATGCTTAGCCGTAAAGTTTCTCATCCGTAGAGATCACCACTCACCAGGAGAGCGTTGAAAGGGAGGGTGCTACGCGGTTTCACAGCGCATGGAACTCCGAGATTTAAAGTTCAAAACAAGTCGCTGTAACCGAGGGAACTGCGTCAGTTGATCCCAGGGATATCCATGTTTTACAAGTGAAGCTCCTGTGGTTGAATTCATGTGTTGAACCACATCAGCTTGTGAGTAGCGATAGATGTTTCAAGAGCTTGCTGGCTCACGAAAAAGAATAGCGTGCCTTCCTGCTTTAGCCTGTAAGTTTCGCAACACCGTAGAAATGCATCTCCTCTCATTATCTTCAATCTCTAGGAGCACTTCTACGATTAGTGCGTGCTACTATCATAGCTGTATACTTATTGATCCTTTCCTCGAAAAGTGAAGTTCTCATGCTGTGTAAAACCCTACGAGACACCCATTTAACAAATGCTCGTAGTTTACCCAGCTATGTGTACCCATGAACAGTTTGGTGCCATCTTTACCAGCAACTCGTACTAAATCACGAGCACCCCCAGGATGAAAATCCATATATGGGGTAAGGTTATACACTTTACCGGCAAGAACTGTCCAGCAATCTTGCTCAGTGTTATGTTTAGCTAGTTCCTCGGCAGATACTCTCAGTAGCCCTGGATACTCTATACCCTAGTATATGGTTAGAATGTAATTCTTTTGTTTCTTTTGAATCAGCTCAACGCTTACTCGTAGATTTGTGCCTGAGGTTTGAAGTTTAGCCCAATCTAAAGCTGAATGTCCTGGTTTCAACACCACCTTCTTTCTCTTGCTGCTGCTACTGGCGGCTCCGCCTACCCGTTGCTGCGAAGATGCACTCGGGAATGAAGTAGCAGGTGAGTTCGCCACGGGCTGAGGAATCCGAAGACTCGAAGGACCAGCAGGCTTGTTCATAGTATTTTCTGCTTTTTTTTTTCTTTACCCTCCTTTTTTCTGTATCTACAAGTTATAATATACACGCCTGATACTGTACAAATGCTGAAAACCCCTGAGCTCCCGGTATTAACTATAGTTGGTAATACTGGCTAAAGTTGAAAGTTCGAATAAATAATATAAAGAAAAAGATTACCTAATATATTTTTGGTCTACAACATTTTCATAGGATTATTCATAGGATTATTCATAGGATTCATAAATGTCTCGATCCTCCGACCGACGGGCAACACGGACAGCTGTGAGCTGATGAATTAAAATATATATTCTTTCTCCACACATTTCGTACCAAGGGCGTTTCTTAGTATTTTTAACTGTCTCTTTTCAATCTTTTGAATTGGGCTAATTTGACTGTTGCCAGTTGCCAGCTGTATAGTACAAAAGTGCACCGAGCGGTTTCCCGTACAAATCTGAGGTGAGTGAGGAGGCATTTCGGGAGTGAGGACTACACGGTTTAACTACTGGAAACAGAAGAAAGCAGCTCTTTCCTGGGTATACTTTTTTCTTGTATGTACGCAGCGTTATCTGTATTTTCTGTCTTTTTGCATTGATATGAACGTACAGAAACTACAGGGAAAGTCAGGCCTGGTTGTCACTACGGTTGCTATTGTTGCGGGATTATACGTTATATTACCATCAATTTCAATTCCATTCCCGCTAGTATTTGGTAAGCTATTTGGGCAAAGCGAAAACGGAGGAGGAACGATGAATCTGTGGAGAGGCAAGAAGCCCAGACTGGGGAAACATACAGTCGGACTGGTCAATCGTGCCAATGACTGTTTCGCCAACAGCAGTTTGCAAGGATTGTCATCGTTAATAGACTTGTACCAGTATTTGGAGGAGATTCTGATCATATCAGATGAGCAGAACTTGATAAGGTCGAACAAGGAAGAAGAGAAAGACGAAGGAGATGAAAAAACCGAAAAGGCTACTGCTGCTGCTGCTGCTGCTGCGGCTGCTCAGAATGAGTTTTGCAGACTTACCAGTGCATTGCATGATTTTATCGCTATTTTAGACGAGCCTATCTCGACCACCAAGACAATCTCGCCGTGGCCCTTTTTGGTGGTGATTGAGCGTATATATAAATCAAGGCTCTCACGAAGTCAGCATGATGCGCACGAGCTGTTGCATTTAGTGCTGGAGACGTTGCATGCTGAGTATGAAACCCTGGATAAGCATTTAAAGGAAGAAGGCGGATTGAACAAAGAAAAAGAGGAAGAGGAAGAGGAAAAAGAAGAAAATCAGGAAGACGAAGAACATGGCAAGCCAGGTATACCGTTTGAGTTCCCGTTTGCAGGATCCACAATTGACAGAATTACATGCTCGAAATGCGGATACAGTCCTCCGTGTAAGCCCAGTCCATTTCTAATCATGTCGCTAATGGTCCCACAAAAGAAGAGCACCAGCTTGAAAGCCATGCTGGATCAGTTTCTTGCACCGGAGTATATCCAAGATTACGGCTGCGTCAATTGTAAACTGACACATGCCTTACGGAATCCTGGTGTCATCTCAGATAGTACCACCAGGGACAAGTTGAGTGAATATACCGAGGACCCATCTCAGTTACCCGAAGATCTTGAGCAGTTCTTACCCAAAGGAATCACCAGTCCTATCGCCAAGGGAACTCAATTCAGGCGGCTACCCCAGGTTTTATGCATACACATGTCGCGATCTATATATGAAGGGTTCAACGCTTCCAGAAACAGCTGCAAAGTGTCAGTAAGCGAAGAGCTCGTTCTGGAAGAGGATTCACCAGAGGACTTGCGGTTGAACCGCACTGCTTCAATAGGCAATGGAAATGGTACCAAGATCAGGAATCAAGTGAAGTTTAAGCTCATGGCCATGATTAGACACCGGGGCACGCATCATACCGGTCACTACGAGTGCTTCAAACGGAAAAACCTTGAGTTCTGGATCTTGCAGAGTCACAAACAAAGCATTGATGCTTTTACTAGAGATCATACACCCAATGTGTCTAGACCAGGATCTCCAGCTGTTCCAGAATTCGCCCGTACACTCGATGAAGCTAGAGGAGGTGCAGCAGCAGCAGCAGCAGCGCCAATAGCCCCTTCCACGGTCAGGCCAGTTACTTCCAGATCTCCGGTAGTTGCATCTAGTAACGGACTGGGTGAGTCAAAATTAGCATCATTATCATTATCATCATCATCCTCGAATTCGTCACTAGATTTGAATTCTCCACAAGCAAATGGAGGGGCGAACGTGCTCCCCTTCCCCAGAAGCTCTTCTCCTTTACCAGCAAGTGTAAGCTCTTTGGATCCTCCACAGCAGGGGTCATTAGCAGGAGGATCAGATGCACCAACACCCACCGCCGGCACTGCACCTGACACTGCACCAGGCACAAGACCGGGCACAAGGCCAGCCACTAGACCAGGGAGCCCCAGCATTTACAGTGCTTCTGACACGGCTAGTGCCACGCCTCTGGCATCATCAGTACCAACCTCATCCTATCAATGGTGGAAGATAAGCGATGAAAAGGCATGGGAATGCAGCGTCAAGGAGGTACTAAAGGAAGAAGCAGGAGCATACTTGTTATTCTACGAGAGGGTACATGAATGAAACGCGTAATCATAGAACAAATAGATTTGAATATTGCCAGTTCAAATTATATATGCGTGCAACATATATATATATACACCACGCGCAAAAAAATAATTAAAGGCTTATCAGTAACCTTCTAACGATTGACTTGAAACATTAATCAACAGGTTCATTTTTATGGCAAAAGAGAATAACAATAATAACAACAAATGGACAAAGAAACAATAGAGAGAAAGTAAAAAAAAAAAAAAGAGAACAAGAAATAACAAAATAAATTAAATTGTGTGTTGTTATTATTTCATAAATGCTTACGCTTCCTCTTTGCTAGCAATATAAGCGGTCTTCTGAGCCTCATATCGCTTCTTATCAGCAGCAGCCTGGTCCTCGTAAGGGCCCTTCTCGGCATCAGTCAAGGACTTCCACTTCTCACCCAAGATCTTACCAATCATACCGAAAGAGGCGTTGGGGTTCTGGGTTCTAACAGTCTCTCGCTGGTCATTGGCAAAGAACATGTAGGCGGAAAGGGATCGCTTGGGGGCATTGGGATCTAGAGTAAAGCTGTTAGACCAGACACACGCACGCGTGAAAACAAATAATACATACCCTTCTTTCGCTTCTCAGTGCGACGACGGGTGGTGGGTTCCTTAGGCATTGCTAGAGACTGATGGAAGTTAGCTTTGTGAACAAACAGGGGAATAGAGAGCCGGGAGCTGGCAACAGGCCTGAAGGCGAGAATGGAGCGAAGCATTGTGATGTGAAGAAGAGAGAGAGAGGTATGTGTGCAGAAATAAATAGTGTCAAGACGCGAACAACAACAACAACAGTGCCTCTCAGTGTGTATATATATAAGGAGGCACTGAGGAATGAGGGGAGCATCGAGAGTAAACACACACAAACACACGCCACAAATAGGCGTAACATGCAACACGGCGCACATCTGGGTCTGGGGCAAGCAACAACACAAAAATGCCCAAACACACACAAAAAAATGCTCCCTTTTCTTCTCGAGGGGGGACTAAACGCATTTCCCACATTTCGCACTACAATCTTCCAGAATCATTTTTTTTGCTCTGCTAGAAAAGGCTTCAATTTCGACAATTTTTTTTTCACACAGAAGTTGCCAGTGTAATGAACAGAGTTTCACGTGTATAGTAGAATTCACAGAAGTAGACCCAGCAGAAGTAGAAAAAAACGCGTTGGCATTGTTACTACTCCCGAGGTTTGGGTCCACAACGTGCAAGTTCTCAACAAGAACAGGAAAAAAAAATGTGGCTTTCAACAGAAGGAAAGAAATAAAAAATTTCCCCCTTGTGCGACATTGACCTTGTCAGGAAAAAAACGCTCGTGCGAAACGTCTTCCAGAGCACAGACGCGTCTGCCAAACACGTAAAGGCTCATATAAAAATCACTACACAACGCTCCAGCTGTTGCACTTCCCGAATAGAAGGAAGAAAAAAAAAGAAGAAAGAAAGAAAGAGAAGAGGAATTGCAATGCTCAAAATCGCTCAGATATACTTACTCGAGTTGTGGATAATTAAAGTGTTGTGGTTAACTCAAAGTGTCTCTTAGTGGGCTCTCTCTGATAAACTGAGCGCTGACTACCAAAAAAAAATTGTTAGCAGCTTTAGTAGAGGGAACTTGGTGGTGAGTTTCTTAGGGAAGAAAGAGAGAGAGAGAGAAGGTTGGCGGTGGTGGACCTCTCTCTCTATATAAGAATATAAGCGGCTGTCGCACCACGCTGTTGTTGTTGTTGTTGCTGTAACGTGCTGTGATCTTCTCCCTGTACAAGTCAGCACAGTGGGGGCAGAATGTGCGATTATGTAAGGCATTTCTGTTCATATAACCTCTTTAATTAAGTAACATCCACGTGACTCTCTTACTTATTAATCCACGTGACATCTTAACTAATCAGTTCACGTGACAACAGTATCCTGCTTACCTAATTATGACATATGAATTAAGCTAGCTATAGCTTATACTACTACTACTACTACTGCCCCAGTGTTATAGTCAAGCTTTGATACTCCCAGAGTCATAGTTGGCGCGCACAAACCGCCAGTGTTGCTCCTCAGGCTCAATGTTCGCGTCTGAGCACACCTCGTGGTACGCCTCGTCTTCTTGGCTGGCCAGCTGGAGTTCCTGCTGGGCGTTGTCATCGTCAGTGGTAGTGTTGTCCTCTTGCTCTTCCCGCTCAGCCTCCTGCTCTTCCTTCTTGCTCACCTTGCGGAACCACATGGTCGGCCACGTCTTGCCCTCCTCGGCCTCGGTCTTCCGCAATGCGCGCTGGGCGTTCTCTAGTTTGCTCTTTTCGGAGCTGATGAGCTCGTAGTCGCCCTGGCGAACAGCAGCTGCCACTTTCGACCATGCTCTTCGAGACTCAAGCTCGGATTGTTGCTCCTCAGGTTTCACAACCAAGGGCTCCGGGTTGCACTTCAGCGAGTTCAGAAACTCCGTCTCCTTTCCGGTACGTTCGTCCTTGATCTTGCTGATCTCGCTCCACTGGCCGTGCACCTTGTACAACACATCATCCTCCTTTCCAATCTTGAACACTTTCGCCTTGAAACTGTTCTTCTTTCCGCTGAAATATCCCTTACCAGAGTAGTCAATCACAGCCTTGTAACCGGTGCTGCTGGCAATGTGGCTTTTACCCTCTAACTCCACATAAGGTGCTCCCATCAGTATACCTTCAATGTGTAGAGCTGGTAGTGTAATCACATATGTTTCCTTGCTGGCCTCTGAAGACGACGCCGACGACGACGAGCCGGGCACTTGAGATATCTCGTAGGTGGCATGACCCTTCTGCTTGACACTGATTGTCAGCCCCATGGAGATGCTAGCCTTGATCCCATTGGATCCATGCAATGACACCTTGTTCTTATCGTTCCAGAGCGCATACCCAGTGACTGGAGGGTGGTGGCTCACCTGCTCGCTAACCAGGTAGATCTCCTCGCTGTTATTGCTGCTGACCCACTTACCAGTGAAAACCTCGCCCAAAAACGGATTCAAAGGCTTCTTCTCAGATCCCATTTTCTCATTACGGCTGCAGTACTGTCCCCGCAATGTACCAATGAACCATCTAAGTACTGCCAAAAACCGCTTCTCCGCGTCCGCTTCCTTGGTTGGTGCCAGAAAAAGCTCGCTATCTGCCAGCCAGAACTGCGAATACTCCACCAGAGAAACAGGAGATAAGATGAACGGAGGAGCAGTCAATGACGCCAGATCACCGTTGAACGAAGCCACGCTCTTGAGAAACGCAGACCATGAAGACGATTGGTTCTATCAAGTTAGTCCCCGCAAATGTAATACTCAAAATGGCAAATCACTTACAGCTGGTACCTTGCTTTCAGACATGTTGATACAGTTAAGTAGTGGACCTAGGCAAAGGAAAGAGAGAGAAAAAAAGGAATACGGAAAAATAACAATAAAAAATAACAAACAACCACAGTCTGAAAAATTGGTAAAGCAAACTCCCGAAAACTTAATAAACTCGGTCTTAAACAAGCACCCTAAGCTTTCTGATAGATGATACGATTGCAATATATTGCTTCAGCCCTTTTTCTAGCACAAAAAGTGTTGTGTCATCATTGTTGGGGGCTGTCTGCATTTAGGAGGAGCTACTACTACCGGATTACGTAAAAGTGGCACAACGGTTATGCAAACAGATCTAATAGCCGAGCCCCGTTTCCTCTAGTAGCTTACGACCATCGCGAGTTTGGACATATAAATTCTCATGCGATATAAAGCTTAATTTGTGTAATATGTGCAGGAGCTGTAATGTTAAAAAAAAATCACCATTCGGAGTGAGCGTCAATCATGTACCATCGTACCCCATCTTCCAGGCCGAAGGGGTTGTTATTGTTGTTGTTGTCGTCCTTTGCAATGCTGTGATCAACCACATGCTCTTCGACCCCAACGATACGTGCCACCACGTACTCTCGGGTAGACAGCTGATGCTCAGGCCGCTGTTTCAGGAAACAGTGTGGTGCGCCAACGTTGAATGCTGCCCAAGGGTTAGCTTCCTTGGAAGAGTCCACTCCGTCGCGGTCTCTCGTGGGTAAGAATAACGCCAAATCGCCAGCTTTGAACCCTCTTAGGGCAATTCTATTGCGTAGCTCATCTTCTGTGCGCACTATCCTTTCGCGGATATGTTTCACCTCTCGTTGCAGTTTCCGAGCAAGCTTCTCTACATCTCCAAATCTTCGCCCCACGCTATCTCGGAGCAAATCGTAGTCAATATATATAGTACTGATGAACTCCTGATACTTGTCGTCGTCATGACCAGCTGCACTGTGGACTGTTGAATCCATCCAATACAATGCCCTTGGTAAGTTCTCTTTGGGTGTTGTCGCGTTGGATTGTTCCGGCTGCACATCTTCTGTGAGCAAACTGTTATCTATACCCTCACTTCGTCGTCTACCTAGGCCCTTGACACGGTTAACCTGAAACGAAGTGACACGGTGGTTATCGTCAATTTCCTTTTGAGCTTGAAGCCCCATCGTTTCAACGAGTTCACAGCTTCGTACGTAACTGGTGTACAATCTTTGAGATAAATCACGAAGTCGAACATTACTAGCATCAGCACTAGTATTCAATGTCATAACTTCTTGCTGCAAATCTTTGATAACCAATTGACTCTGGGAAGCTTTGTCTTCCAATAATTGTTTCTCAGTGGTGGATTTAAGCTCCTGAGCTATTAATTGGGCTTTGAGCTCGTTGGTGGTGACTTCATTATTGATTAGCTTAGCCTCCAGAGCAGCTGATTTTGACTCTGCACTTTGTAACTGAGCTTCAAGCTCGGCAATTCTGGCAGCTTGTTTCGCGCTTGATTCTTCATATTCGTGTATTTTTTCCAACAAATGACCACCACCTGCAAGTGGAGAACTTTTCGCTTGCTGCTGCTGCTGTTGTTGTTGTTGTTGTTGTTGTTGACCAGATTGCTGCCCAAACAAGGTATCCCTGAATTGCTGACGATGAAGTATCGCCTCAAGTTTACGCACTTGCATTTGATACCCATATATCTGCTCTTGCCAAGACGCTTCTGAGTCACGGCGCATTTTCCGACCGTCTCTGGCAGACTCTGTTAGAGTCTCACTCTTGAACACTTTGGTTGTTCCGGATGCCTGGCTGTCGGTTTCATACTCATCATCTACTTTGAGGCTTTCTTCAAACTCTTGTTTCAAGTCGTTGTGTTCTGATACCAGATCCAGTTGAAGTAGATGGCTCAAATACTCTGTTATAGCTTGTTCCTCCTTCCCTTCTCTATCCTCCTCCTCGTCTTCATCATCGCTGATTCTTAGGTTCACATCAACCTCAGGTACCCCGCTTTTGCTGCCGACTACCTGGGTGAGTTTTGTCAATAGCTGGCTTGCACCATAGTGGCGGTTCCAGTTTTCAAGTCTCTCCAGCTCAGCTTGGCGTTTCCCTGCAAAACTTTCCGCAGTGTCGCTAACCTGGTACCGCAGTCGCTTGATCCATCTAGCTCTTCTGAAATCCTCAATCAATACCGCGCCGTACAAGAACGGTAAGTCGATAACACTGGCAAGGACAACTCGGAGCTTCTCGGTATCCGATAACAACCGGCTAATTCGAACAAGTTCCGGTTTTAATAAATAAGCTTGGTACTGTATATGAGACAGCTGGCTCAGCACCTGGATGATTTCAATTTGACTTTCTGCCTGCCGGTTAATCGCTGATACATACCTGGCACGCAATTCGCTGGCAAGCTCAAACATTTGTGGCAGAAACTCTCGGTCATGTAATGAAAGTATCCGTTGAGCATTGGCTATATTTGCTGTGGTATCTGATAACGAGGAAATATACTCGTAATCTCGTAGAACTTTACTTTGTAGAGTGCTCAACTCGTTCAAATCATCATTGATTAGTTTAACAGTGTCGTCAATTTTGGGAGCTCTGAATATCTGGTTTTCTAGAGTTTTCCCCTGATGCAAGATCTCTTGGATCTTATCGTTTAGTTTCTTGATCTCCTCTTGTAGTACCTTTCGTTGTGTTCCGCACTTCACGGCAGCTTCCTCAACTTGTGCTTTATCGACCAAATCACCTAGCGACTGATTCTTAACTATGGGCACCTTTGCCAATTTCCCTAGCACGACTTTCCACCCACTTGATTCAGCCAAGTCTTCTTCTAGCTGCACGGCATAATCTACTTTAGCATCAAATGACTTCGTCAAACTGGTAGAGTGGTTCCGTAGATGTCTCACTGCCACCTCGCTTCCTTGTTGCATCACCACAAACCTCTCGCTCATCGTGATAGTGTCATGTGCGAACTTGTTCTTTGCCACTTGTAGTATCTCCGCGGCATAGTCAGCCCGGAGTTTGAACCTGTCCGCTAGTTCTTTTATACCTCCAGTTGTGCTCTGTGGCAACGCCGTTGACGGAGGAGGTGGTGGTGGTGGTGGTGTAAACTTTGATAGAACCGGCGGTGTTAACTCAGCCACACTCTGTTTAACAAAACTTATACGTTGTTCATGATTAGATATAAGCCCCTTATCATAGAGGAAAACTTGTTGGCCGTCTGCTATAGTTTCAAGTTTGAGCTGGGTAGAGTTCTGAGCTAGTAGTAATAGCTGCGACTCAACACTTATCCCTTGAGACGAATTTAGCCATTTCTTCAAATCATCCATACTATATTGATTAGAAAAAACAGCAAATAATAATAAAAAAAAGGAAGCTTGTTTAAGACTATTCAATTCTTACCTCAAAAATGTATCCGGGTTAATGGTCAAGACTTCGCCGGTATAAGCATTTTTCACAGTCATTGAACTCATCTTTTCCCACCAAAAGCTATTAGCTCAATGAGAAGAAGCTTATCCCAGTCTGAGACAGCTGCTTCAGCCAGAAAAAAAATCCAAAACCCGGCCTGAGTAAAATGTAGCTAGCTGATAAACCTGGAGAAATTCAACCTTTTGTTGAAAAACGTTAAACTTGGAGATGTTGATGCTATAATTATTTTGGCCGGCGTTATATAACATCGTTATCTGATTTATCGCGCGGCCAGCATCATGATGATCTTGGATTCGATATATATACAGGGGATACAAATGCAAAATAGCAGAAAATCATAGTTCCTCATTCATAGTGTTTTCTCAAGGATTTAGTCTTTCTAAGGAATGGTAAAAGAGGAGAATTGAAAGACAAGCCGTGAGGAGCTGTTCAGTTTCAGAATATGTTCGTAATGATTGACCATGAATGTGGGCGGACACAACGGTCATTGCCAACAACTGCTGTGGAGCCCCCCAACCAATATTCTGAGCTTCTGAGTGCCGAAAAGACAAACTTCCTCAGCGCTACTGGCTGGTACTATGGATGGTTCTGGTTTTGCCCGAGACCTTGAAGGCCCGGTGGTTTCTGCACTGACACTCTCAGCATTCAACATCCCAGTCAAAGAGCAGCCAGCGAACCGGGAAATAGACTAACTCAAAGGTCCGAAGTTTACTCGATGAAAGCGTTTGTACCTGTTAAACGGTACTTGGGCATTTTGCTCGAGCTCAAGTGTCAGACACCTGTGTATGCGAACCGACAAGAAATGAGACCTCTCTGAGTGAAACAGCACCAAGAAGTTTCAGGAAACGCGCAACTGTGGAAGTATGCTGAACAGGAAGAGTTTTACAGTACTTGCATTACTTGAATTACTTGCATCACTTGCAGTGCTTGCGTTACTTGCATTACGTGGACGAGACATCACCCCTGCACACAAGTTTGGGGTCAATACTGACGCGTTTATCGCGTTTGATTTAACCCAGCCCTTTTCACCCTTCTAGCTGAATATTTTTTTGGCTTTTCCAAATTCTACAGGATTGGGAACAGGCCTACACCAGGTTCAGGAGTGCATTGAGAGACCCTGGCACCGAAGGCCTAAAGACTGAAAAAAATATTACGTAAGTTTTTTTTTCTTTCTTTGTATAAAACTCCGCGATGTGTCTCATCCGACGTATATAGGCTGAAAAAACCTTGCCCATCCGTTACATGAATGTATATCACTTCAAGCTTGGATGCGAAAGTGAATTACCATGACTATAACCTATAGGACGTTCAATCTCGAGAATGATGAGAAGGAGCTTGAGATAGTCAAAGATCTTGTATCCGTGGATTTATCTGAGCCATACTCGATTTACGTGTACCGAGCATTTATCTATTCATGTCCTGATTTGTGCTTCCTAGTAAGTTGATATTAAATTAGTGCAAAATGCAATCTATTTTATGAGGTCACGGCTAACAATGATCAAGGCATTTGATGGAGATACAGCTATAGGAGTGATTGTGTGCGATATACAAAGTTATCGCGGACGCAGACAACGAGGGTACATAGCCATGCTAGCAGTGAATAAGAGTTTCCGAGGACGAGGCATAGCGAAGCAGTTGATTTCGAAAGCAGTCATGACTCTAAGCAGAGATAAACACGCAGATGAGATTGTACTCGAGACCGAAGCGACCAACAAAATAGCAATGAGGTTGTATGAGAACATGGGGTTCCTAAGAGCTAAGAGGTTACATCGATACTACCTCAACTCTAATGATGCTTTTCGGTTGATCTTGCCATTGACTGCCAGAGCTACTGTAATGTCACAGTTTCTGGAGACTAGCAACGTTGATGAACTCCAGCAGATGCAGAATTTATATCTTCAAGGTGAAAGTAACGAGCATAAGGGTCAAGACCATGCTGTTGGCAAGATCTCTATTGACCCAAAGGATGTCATATAGACGGTATGGCCAGATTTTTTATTTATATTGTATAGAAATTGCCCAATATACATTGGGTACAACAGAGTGATAAAAGTGAGTGATAGAGCTAGCAGGCTATATATATACATCTCTAAACGCTGGCTGCCATCTTGCTAGCAGCCGAGAAATTTTGACGTAGAGAGCTACTTCCAAAAAAAAATTGGTTCTTTTGCAAGTCTTTTTCTATACCTGAACGAGCTCGCACTAGTACTGCTGCAATGTATTACACAACAAAAGCTGCTTAGTATTCTTGGCTGTTTCACTCTGTTATTCCATATCGCACTGGCAATGCATGTTGGTCCAGCATTGTTTGAGAGATGTGCCTAAGAATCGGGCGATCCGCAATTGCCTAACATCAGAAACCTTCAAAATTCGTGTGCGCATATACAATTAACTAGTTTTATCTCTTTTGATATACACAGGCTGGTAAGAATGACGGATACAGACACAGCATTACTTGAAGAAATAATGTAAGAAATACACACATGTATAACGCACTTTTTATGGGTTATTCTAACTTTTTTTCAGACGTTTCAAAGAAGCTTTGGCGGAACCAGAGGATGCATCAGATTTAGATGAACCATCTATCGGAGAAGCTTATTCTAATCGTGGTAATAAGCTGCTACGAGATTCCAGGGAGGTATACAGAGGGAAACTGGGGATAGTACCCTTTGAAGGTCATGGAGTAAAACTAGTGGAGTTCAATGGACGCAAACGAGCTGTTATATATCGTAAGAAGAGAGTTATTTATGAGGATGATTTGGTGCCGTTACCAGAGGAAATAGAACAAGAGGAGAAAGAACGAGCAGAGCGCCGCAAAAGGCGGAAACTGGGCCATTTCGAAAATTTCGAAGGCGACAACACTCTGGAAGAGGAAGATGACGAAGCGGAAGAACAGGGAGATGTAGATGCAGATTTAGAGAGGGAAGAAGATGAAGAAGAAGAAGACGAATTTTCTTCGAGCGATTCAGATAATGAAGAAGATCCATATGCAGAAGTCAGACTAGAAGATTTGCTTACGCCTATTGGACATCCATCTCAGGTACCCACGCACCCGGCTATTTCCAAGATATTCAAAAGTAAAGCATTAGAGGTTATGGCCGAGAGGGCTTTGGATGTGATTATCGAGGAAAAGAAGAATACGGTACAGTTTGCTAGACTACTAAGAGTGTTACTTGGTGATGACCCTAGCTATTTCTTACCAAAGAGGCTAAATTTACCAGGATATGACCATACCCCAGCAATTAACGAGAAAAAGGAAGACGACCAGGATATCGTCTCGACAACAACAACAACAACAGCTACTACTACTACGACGACCACCGTGAACGGAGCAGAAAACGGATCAACATCAGCCATTGTTCCCGAACCAACTAGAAGAATAACACGACATCAGAGTTCACAAGAAACAGATCCGTTTTTTGCAGCTCCCAATATCGTGATTGATCGTGACTACGGTGTTAGCGCTGAATCCGCCGAGGAAACTCGACAGTTGACACAAATAGTCCAACAAAGATCAGAAGAGTTTACCCGTTGCATGACCACAGTGCGCATGGCATTACTGAGAGCTGATAGAGTACGGGAAAAGACCTTTAAGTGGTGCTACGAAATGTCCGGACAGGATTACTGGAAATATAAACTTGGAGCTGAGGGTCTAGGTGATCCCAATTTGAAAAAGAAAGAAACCAAGAAGGGTAAATAAAAGTTATATTTATACAGAGAACCGAAAGACAAACAAACAAAAAAGCTACAATCCTGTGTCCAATTCCAATACTGTGGTCAGATCAAGCGTGGAAAAGTCTGGTGTTGACCCGCATACATGTGGCGCTATAATACCCTTGACCACATCTTCAAACAGACCCGAAACAATTGATTGCAACTCGGCGCCAGTCTGTTTAAAATCAGGATACGCGTTTACTTCCAGAAGGGCCAGTTGTTTCTTCTCAGTAACCAAGAAATCCAATCCGTAAATCTCGAAAGCATTGGGTAGTGGCTGGAAATTGATACGGTTTGCTATTGCAGCTTTGAATAGATCCCCCGTGACCGCGCATAGCCGCTCATATATCTCTTGCTTGTCCTCTTGTGAAATCTTCAGATTCCAAAAGGACTCAACAGTGTTGGTGGTGCCAGGTTGTTGTATGCAGGTATTGGTCAAATGTCGCGCAAGTTCGTCAACACTGGATAAACATGATTTATCTTCATTGAAATCCGGCGGAGAGTAGGCATCAGGCGAGAATAGTGCCAGCATTTGCTTGTATACATGGACTTTCAACGCTCGGTCAGCTACAACGTATGTTCGAATATGAAATTTTCGAGAACCGTGCTCCCGAATGAGTAACGGAGATTGAATATACTCCTGTACCACAAAATGTCGTAGCTGAGATGTAATCACTCCATTATTTTCCACCGCGTCGTCATCCTCCTCCTCCTCTTCCTCTTCTCCTTGTTCTTCTTCGAAATCGTCAAAGATCTTTTGCAAACCATCAATAGAGTCAAATATTCTTATACCCTGACCCCTATCGCTCATGCTAGGTTTTAAAATCCATGTCCTATCTCCGGCCTCAATGTCTTGTCGTAACTCATATGCCTCGTCTAGCGCGTCATCTAGAAACTCGGCATAATCAACCTCAAGATTATAAGTAAGCGGGAATGCTGATGCTAATGCAGACTGGGGGTTTTTGACGGTAAAAGATGCAATGGTATGAGCAAGGTAATGTTTTCGTATAAGTCCCTTGCGATAAATGTAACTGCAAGCCAGGTAATTTGTATCGTGCATTAGTCTGTCGAAATCCAAATCATCATAATCACTGTACTCAAACACGGGGCCAGATTCCGCTAGCTTGTCTCTCTCTGTGGTTACGCTGATTCCTTCAGCTTCAAGTGCCTTCTGCCACAATGGAAACACATATGAAGACTTGTCAATTGTGATAAGAGCACGAGATTTTTCCAGTTTATCAGATGCCCTACATAAAAGTTAATACAACATGCATTTGGGGGAAGGGAGAAACAAAAAAAAAAGCTTTTAATTGTCTATAGGTTCTAAACTAGTACCTGGCCATCTTACAACTTGATTTCCCCAGAAATTGAAGGGAGGTCCCTGAAATTTGCCTTCATTGGCGTAACACTAAAATGTTAGATAATTAATTCGGCAAAAATAAGAAAAGAAATAAAACATACCTAATATAACCATTGTCAATCGCCCATCTATCAGTACCCTCTGTAGTAGGGGCTTTAGCCACTCCTTCGAAATCAGGTTTCCATCTGAATTGTATTAAACTCTTATCAGAAGATCTAGCTTCAGTAAGTCCAACGGAATCGTCCTCAGCAACCCTGGGTCCCTCTGACGTCTCATGCCTTTGTCGTAATCTTGCTTCGTAGTCGTCCCAAGGCTCAAATGCAGCTCCCCATTTGTTTGGTTGAATAGGAGCATAAAGCACTTTGGTCTTTTCAGTCAATGAATCGATTAACGGCACATTGACACTGTATAGGTCTGCCTGGTCGTTCCAGTTCTCGTATAGATATTTCACAATCTGTACTGATAGCTTTGAAGCTGTTTTGATCTGCTCAGCGTTATGAATTCTGGTTTCAAACGCATATGAGATTCCAATTGACTTTACCCCACAGAGTGCACCTTCCATAGCAGCACCTACAGTTCCACTAGACAAAATATACAAAGCGGAAGAGTTTCTGCCGTAGTTTGGACCAGATATCACCAAATCAAATGGTGGCTTGTCCGGGAAAAGATAATGCAGACCTATATTGGTGCACGAAGCCGGAGTTCCATCAAGCAAGACCCATTCTCTATTCTTGAGGTCTTCACTTTCGCCACTACGGGAATAATCAAACGGCCCCTCAGTCTCACCTTGTCCAAGTTTCAAGGGAGGGTATAGGTAACTGGCAGTGACATTCTGTCCAATTAAATGAGCTTTGCCAATCCATGACCGTTGAGTGTTTGGCACGCAAATGCTCAAGTCCCAATCCGTTAATTCTCGAATTGCTTGGACTAGATATTCTACATAAGGCGACCATTCTTCTGATGGTGGCCCGTCATCATTTGTGAGTAAAACACGCATTCTAAAGGGTCTTCTTTGGAGGGTGAGATATTCAAAAAAAATACAAGGAGTGCACGTTTTGAACTTTTTTTTGATTGTAGCCTTTGGAAAAGCTTAGGTAAAAATATTACGACGTCGGGAAGATCTTGTTAAATCGCAGTCCGTCTAGTACAATTAACGACGTTGTGTTTCTTTTATACATGCATCCATACATATATACCTTGACTTTATCATACTCATGAACTGAACAAGGTTATACCAAGTAATATATACCATTTTTCTATATCAATATCTTAAGAAGCTTCAATGCTGAAATTCTTGTGGAGGTATTCCTGCGACAAAATGAGCCAGTCTCTCTCTGAGTTCTGGTAGCCGTTGTGACCTTAAACTGCCTGAAAGAAAGAACAATGCAGGCATACCATCATTTGAGGATTGTTTTAGAATGTCATTCATCTGAATTTCCAGTTTTGCTTCTTCTTTATCACTTTTATCCTTTGATTTGCTATTATTCTCTGTGATGTTTCTCAATATCGGCCTAGAGTATTGCTCAAACGCAGGCTCTGAAGTGAGAGGAGGAAAGTATGGCGGTGAGAGAACACATACTTTTATACCGTGAGGAGCCATTTCTACTGAAAACCCAGCTGCCAGCTCTTGAAGTGCTGCACGCGCAGCGTTCGAGGGTACCCATGGAGAATGAGGGTTGATCATTGGTAAAGCAATAATAATAGAGGCTCTAGGCAATACCGAGTTATTTGCTGTACTTTTGCCCGAGAATTTATACTGATTAGTGGTTTGTTTTAAGCCCTGCTGATGCTGCCGCTGCTGCCGCTGTTGCTGTTGCGGAGTGAGAAAAAGTGGCTGACTGGGATGATCCTTCTGCATGACCAATGAAGCCGCTTGTACTGCGAAAAATACTCCGGAAAGATTGAAACTAAGTATTCTCTCAAAGAAATATGCCGGAAAATGACAAATATTGACGTTGGGTCCCACAAGACTGCTACACGCAAGACAGATATCAAGTCTCCCATGCCGTCTATGAATCTTTCGAATTACCTTTGAGATACTAGCTTGGTTTGTGACATCTGCCCAGACGTACTCCAAGCTTCCTGAAAACGCAATCTCAGGCTCTTTTGATTTGTGGTGTCTATACTTGTTATGCTGTTGCTGCTGATGCCTATTCTGGTGATGGTGTTGCTTGTGCTGGCGCTCCTTTTGATGCTCTTTTTGTTGTGACTGCTGATCAGCCTGGTTGCGCTCGCGAATGTAATCAGCACAAGCAAGGAGCCCTCCACTAGGATACTTGTTCTCTCCAATGGCGTATACTGTTGCACCAAGTTGAGCTAAAAACAAAGCGTACTCTAGGCCGACCCCAGAATTACTTCCAGTCACAATAGCTACTTTATCTTCTAGGGAATAACCCAAAGAGAGCAAATCTTTAATTTGCCAATCTATTGGGATGTCGGAGTTTTCTCCCGGGGAGATTCCAGCTTGGAGTAGCTGATACGCCAACTCGACGCCGATACCATCAGCTCGCTTTTTTTTATCTAGTCTCGACCCGGATTTTGAATGCTGACCACAACAGTCACTTTCTTTCTCTGATGGTACTTCTATGACGTTGCTAAGTATTGAGACAGGAGCCCCTTGACGGGGAATACCCTGCCTCATTTTTCTTAGCATAGTGTGCGTTTTGTGCTAGGATGAAAGAATTAGGATTTCGAGAAAGGTTTCTGGCAACGTCTTCTGCTACCTCTGGAGGTTTTATCGGAGCTCATACTGTTACTGAATGTGCATAACTTTGCAATCTTTGGAAAGTAACACCTTTGAGACTGGGGCTTAGTACAACTTTTGGCGTCAGCAGCACATAAGTTAAAGTTTACCTCAGCTATCGGTCTACTCAGTACTTCAATATACAATACTTCTGTACAGAATACCCTAAAAAAGCGGTTTAGTACCCCAGGAAGTCACTTCCATAAGCTGATATATCCTTTCTGTCCCGGCTACTCGTCCATTAAGCTGATGATAGCTCTCAATAGCAAGCTCAACAAATAAGTAGAGGGCAGTATAAAGTTCTGAAGTGTACTACTTGGTATAGTACTATCGAACTTTTTTCGAAGTTTGAGAGTTTGTGAATTCACTCGTCGAGAACCAAGTACGAGGAATTCAGGGGGTCAGGCTGTGAGCACGATGCAGCGGCAGAAAAGAAAAGAATGAAGTTTTTGGCGAGAAGTTTGAGTTTGATCGACGGGACAATTCCCAGATTTGAGCTTAATACTTCCAACTACCCCACAACCCGAGGGGGGTTCTATAGACTTACCATGAAGCTCTTCATACTTCGACCAAGCTTGTGAGCATTTCTCTCTTCTGAAATCATAGTTGCTAGAGGCCTAGGCCTAGGTTTTTGCTATATGGTTAAGCAAGGGACAAGCGGAGAGACAAATGGCTTATGCTGGATCCAGGTTTTAACGTGTTCATGTGCAAAGAGCTCGAAAAGTTATGGGTGAATGTTTCCAATACACTACTCATTGCACACAATGTCTTTCCACTTCACATAACCACCTATTAAACCCAAAGCTATGGGATTGAGTTTCTTTTATTTAAACGTTTTGAATATCCTCATCTTTTCTTCATCTTTTCTTCATCTTATTTTTTCTCTTTCCTGGGAGACCTGTTTTTCTAGCTACAAAAAACTTCTTGTGTGATATCTGCAGTACTTTTAGTATCTTTGTTATAATGAAGTTGGTTTTCGCCTGTCTTACAGTACCTACTGTTTTTGCAGCAGCTATTGGGAGCTTGGGTCAAAGACCAGTTATCCTCAACGCCGAGACTACTGCTAGCACTGGTAGCGGTGAGGATTTTTATCACTCTTCCCTTGAGCTTCGTGATGCTGTAAGTGGAACTGGTATTGCTGCTACCACTACTATTGCGTTATCTGTAACACCTACCACACCAACTGAGATGGTGGTTGATCTCATGACCGGTGTCCCTATTGGTTCTCTCCAGAATCATCATCGTGCTAATGGTGATGATGGCGACGATGATGATGATAACGATGATGGTGACGACGAAGACGATGATGATACGACTAAGGACGACGACGACGACTATAACAATGATGATGACGATGACGATAATGAAGATGATGACGATGAGAAAAGTAATAAGAATTTGAAAAAAGAGCAAGATGGAGACGATAAGGATGAAGAGGAAGACGAGGAAACAAAAGAGGAAGCAGAAGAAGATGATGAGGCAGACAAAGAAAAGGATGAGGATAGTGATGATGACAAAATTGTGAATGACAAGAGCGAGGACGACGGCGAAGATGATGATGATGACAATGAAAATAGAGAGGTAGGTTTTGGTTTCAGAAAGTCTAGAAGTGGAGACAAGAACGACGACTCAGATGATGATGATGAGGAGGAGGACGACCACGACGACGATGAAGAAGAAATCAGAATAGACACCGCTGCCTCCAAAGTCATTCGTATTGCTGACGACGATGAAGAGGGTGACGATGACGACGATGACGACACTCATGATGAGGATTTGGACCTCAAGCTGAGGCTCAGAAAAGAGCAGGACGAGGATTTTGACGAAGATTTTGAAGAGAAAGACATCGAAGAGAACGATGACAATGACGACGACAGCGACGATGACAGCAGCGACGACGAGTATGAGGACGAAGACTTCAATGATATTGATTTACTTCTCAGAAACCCCTCGTATAACTTTATCAAAGTTGATGAAAACAAGCTTACCAACAGGAGTACCACTTCATCTAGTGCAGCCAAACCAAAGAAGTTCCGCAAAACTAGCAGTGTCAAGCAGCTACAGGAGCCTGAAGAGCACTTAGAAGAACAGGATAGCGAAATTGATAATAATGTTGCCGAGGAGGAAACTCCTGAAGAACCTAACGAGCTAGTTTCAGAAGAAGAGCAGCCCACGAACTTGGACGAAGACAATATGATGTTGGAGGACAACATTCCTTCAATCGTGATTCCCGATACTGGTATTTCTGACAATAGAGAACTTGGGCAAATTGACACTTGGGATTCGTTTTATGAGGTTTGGGGTGAGCCTGACGAGTATTCTGTGCGAGGTTATGACAAGAGTCTGGAAATTGATTGCTGGGACTCTAAGACTGGCCCGCTAGCTGATCGTGGTGATTGCCAGAGACTTGCTGACCATATTATCAGCAACAATCTCTCTTATGATGACGAGGAGGAAGCTGTGGCAGCTGATTTTGGACGGTGCACAGTCTCCAGCTCTGGGCATGTCTCTGGTAACGATGAAGCTTACAGATATATTGTTCGTGCTGTTTCTGAACACTGCCCCGCTGGAGGAGTGGGTATCTATAGAGATGTTTTGGGTAGAGTTATGACTACCTCTCTTATTGGTGTCGACGAGAACAGTGCTAATTGGGATGTGAAGGGTACTGGCCGCAGATATAACTTGGAAACCCTCAAGACGCATTGCTGGGGCCATATGGAGGAGCCAGTTGCCCAGAAGGGTGCATGCCGTCAGTTAATTGAGCTCGCTCGAGGCGGCAGTGCCAGTAACCCTGGAGAGGACATTGGAGGATGCAGTCTGACTACACAGGGTAACTTTGTTGATGCTGATGAACCATATATGTACATGCTCAATGAGATGGGAACTTGTAGGTTTGGGGGAATGAGTACCTACTCAGACAATTACGGTCAGAATATGAGAGTTTTCTTGTCTAAGAAGCGTGAATCTTCTACAAAAACTCCTGCTTCTGAGGCTAAGACACCTGCTAGAACCACCCCTTGGTATAGAAAGAAAGTTTTCCACAGGAAGACTGGTAGAGTTTAGACAGAAGGATATCCTTCTTTTTTTTTCCCTCTAGGTTTTTAGAACAATTTTAATCTTTTATCTTTCTTCAGGTAATCAATATACAACAAAAGCAATGAAGAGATGTCTCAATGTGCTGACTTTGGGGTATTAGTATGTCTATGTATGAACTAGATTATGGTGCACCGTGAGGTATAATCTAGTATGAAAGTAGTGCGAGACCGTCTTTTGTTCACCAACAGCAAAAACACTAGGAATGCGTACCAGAAACAGCATATTGCTGCTTTTGCTTACATTTCTAGCACAAGCCCAAACGGCCCCGCAACTAGAACGTCCGGACGTCCTTACAGAGATCTCAGGCTCGACGTTAGAAACAACTAAAGATCGTTTTTTGGACGATACAACCCTGTTGGATAGGTTCAAAGAGAGATCTGAGAACGATGACAGCTCGGTCAAGCAGGGTGAGGGTTCAGAGTCTGGCAGTCACGAGGATTTGAGCGAGAAAGACCATAAGGAGCTATGGAGCAAGGTGCAAAAATGCGCTGAAAATGACTTGTGTTTTGATGTTTACATAGACACTCTTCCGTCATTCTTAATTTTAAGTGATAAAAAAGTCTCCAAGCAGCTGGTGGAAAACTTCAAAATGTGCCGTCATGATACAGAGTGCTTTGACGACTTTTTAGTTCTCCTACCAATGCTACTATCCATGGACGAGTATGAACGGCGCATAGTCGAGTACACAGCAAAGATTTCAGTGGGAGCTCAAAACTACAAAAATTTCAAACTATTGTCTACAAATGCAACTAGAGCTTTGGGGGAATAACAAATTCTTTTTCTTTCTTCATACGAATATACATCAATTCTAATCCATTTAAATGTCAACGCCACTCCAAACATTAAGGGTTCGAGAAACTTGTCAGACAGCCATACACACCCGCCCAATTTAACTCTTCCGAAGAAGCTCATAAAAAGGGTCGAGATCATCGCTCCTTTCTAGGATTCCGCAATAAGTCTTGCGACCAAAGCTTCATCACATAAAACGAAAGGCGTAAGTATAAGATGACAGACGTCCAATGGACAATACAGTCAAGCAAATAAGGTTCCTCACTCTAGGGTGTGCAGGTATCTATCTCATCAACCAAGTTGGATTCAGTGGCTCTTAATAAGAGCTCAAAGAAAGGACGTAACCTATAGAAATGATCCTATGAAGTACGTCGACATGAAGAAAAAAAAAAAAAGAAGAGGAAAGTAAGTCGGGAATTGTGCTCTTTTATAGACTTTGAAAATTTCACAGGATCGGCATGAAAAATTTCAGGCTGACGAATTAGGATATAATTAGTTTCAGGGTAGCTAGGGCTTAGGGCATACAATGTCACAATAAAATGTTTACTTAGGATGTGAACTAAGTAAACTTATTTTGAGTTGGGCCGGTTCTAACCACGATCGATGTCGCCAGCGAAAATTACAGAACAGAGACTGTTTGGCCCAAACCTCCCTCGGGTACTCGACTCTTTCATCGTTAATTACAATCTCTTTCAGCATTAGAGAGAACATATACAACTTTCCCTTCAACACCACACAACATATCACAGCAATGGCTCAAGAAAGCAGACGTAAGTTTTGGAATGAAAGATGTGGTTTTTATGCCAACCGTTGGAGAGTCTCCAGGGAAAACCTTTTGCAAGGGAAGTTGATGCTAACTGGAATTTGTAGTATACGTTAGAGGAAAGCACCTCTCTTACCAGAGATCCAAGTCAACCAACAACCCTAATGTTTCTTTGATCAAGATTGAGGGTGTTGAGGCCCCTAAGGATGCTGAGTTCTACCTCGGAAAGCGAATCGCTTATGTTTACCGTGCCACCAAGGAAGTCAGAGGTACCAAGGTTAGAGTCATTTGGGGAAAGGTCACCAAAACCCACGGTAACTCTGGTGTCGTCAGAGCTAGATTCAGAAAGAACCTTCCTTCCAAGACTTTCGGCTCAGCTGTCCGAATCTTCCTCTACCCTTCCAACATCTAAGTTATTTGTTTTATTTTGCTATGACTTGTTTTGGTATTGTGAATTTTGATTAATGGACAAAACTGAGCTTTTTTTTTTTTTCTGTATTCAAGCAAAAGAGAAGTAAATTGCATGTTTCCACTAATGGGATTAGTTGACGACGACATGAAAACCAAGTCAATGGAGCTCAGAGGGGGGATGAACTTTTTCAAGAACCTGGAAATAAAAAAGACCTAAAAAAATCAGCCTTTATCAAATATTTCTAATATCATGCAGGCAATAGGATTACTTTGCAAGAAATAATTAATAAAAGAAAAAAAAATCAATAACTCATGATGATGGAGACTCTTTAATGTCCTATCTTTACCATCCTGTTGCATCTTGTCTGTAGAATCAACATAACGAATCCGAACATATTTTGAACTAAATCCAAACTCTTCTTCCCTCGAGGATTGCTTCAGATTGAGTCTATCTTCGATGATGGGAGTTCGAGATCATCAAGCTGAAGATTACACAGAGCCCCTACTACTTGAGTAAGTGGGTCTTATCTTCGAAATTTCGTAACTAAGTGATTACTATTACATTGGCACTTATGAGCGCGTTCTAAGTTTTTATAATGCTGAAATGCTATACCTTCAATCTGATAGTGCTTTTTGGCTTTCCAGAACTTCGCTGAGTTTCTTGGACTGATCAGCTTTCACCCTTACTAAGTAAGTTAGCAGGGAACCATCTGAGCCAAAGTCTACAACCTTAACGTTACCCTTGCCTTCATCAGTATAGGTAACTTGTGGGCGGAGAAGAACATTCAAAATGACTCTGCCAGAGCTCTCTGCTCGGAGAAGAATTCTCGATTTTTTCGTTTCCTTGTCTGTCAGTACTCTCAAAGGTCCCATACCCTTTGGAACGTACGAATTGTTCTCTCGTAGATATAATTTGGCTTTTTGCTCATAGATAACGTCTTCATTCTCCTCACCAGGCCCCTTCTCATCGAGTCTGACTTGAGGATCCTTTGTTGTTCCTTCCTCCTCCTCGTTGTTTTCAGTCGAAGCTTGCGCTGCAGGCGCTGAGTTGGTAGCAGGGGCAGTGTTACTTGAGGGAAATAAGGGCCCACTAGCAGTTCCAAATTTTATCCCCTTATCAGGAGACCAGCTGTGATTCGCAAATGTTGAATCTGTCTTAGTAGGGTTACCAAAGGATGGCAGGGTTGATGAACTTGATCCAAATAGGGGCCTTGCAGATTCAGCAGATGCAGGCTTATCAGAAGCGGGGGCTGAGAAGCTGAAAGCAGGTGCAGGCTTATCAGAAGCAGGGGCTGAGAAGTTGAAAGCAGGTGCAGGCTTATCAGAAGCGGGGGCTGAGAAGTTGAAAGCAGGTGCAGGCTTATTAGAAGCAGCGGCAGAAAAGTTGAAAGAAGGTGCAGGCTTATCAGAGGCTGAACCAAAAATGGGTGTAGATTTTTCAGTGCTAGTAGAGAATGTAAAGGCAGGTGTCTGCTGTTGTGTTGTGTCCTCATTACTTTTCTCATTGGTTGTAGATGACCCAGAGCCAAAACTGAAAAAAGATGTAGGCTTTGAATTCTCTTCTGAGGTCGACGCTGAGCTGCCAAATTGAAATGGTTTCGGCGCATCAGACTTGGGTGTTTCTTCTTTACCTATGCTGTCATCAGATGCCTTCTTTTGCTCGGGAAATTTGAATACTGATGACGATTTTGTGGTTGACTCGCTTGGCTTGAAAACAAATCCGGGTTTAGAGGGTTCTGAGCTCTCCGGCTTATTACCAAACTGGAAAGGAGAGTTGGTTGTAGTCGGGGGTTCCGCCAAAGTAAAGCTTGGACCCTTGATCTCAATATCAGAGTCAGAGTCAGAATCAGAGGCATCTTTAATGTTCACCTCTTGAGTCGGCTCAAAAGAATCTTCCTTTGGTGGGTTTAGCACTTCTTGGGTATCTGCTTGACTGGTCTCTCTGGAGACGGACCCATTACTGGCACTTCCAAACGAAAAAAGTGGTGTACTCTTATTCTGTGAATCACCAAAACTGCTTGAGAAAGAGCTACCACTAGGAGGCTGAGCTACCTCACCTGGTTTTGCAGTGAACGTAAAGCCTGTTGTCGGTGGTTTGAATGATATTCCTTGAGATGGCTCTGAAGGTTGTGTGGGAGGGGTATTTTTACTTGATTCCACCTTTTTAGAATATTCCAGATACTTCTCCACAACTGCTGACCAATTGGCATAAGCATTGCTATTCTTAAGAGCAAGTAACTTGTCAGCAAATACCTCATTCAAAGCTCTTCTCTCAAGCAACTTCTCACGGTCCTGTTCCGAGATTTCTGATGTGTCGCTGGATGTGCTGCTCTTGTTTGCTAGTCCTGAAGCTGCAAATGGTGCTGAACTTGACAACTTCGAGGGAGCAGCAAATGGATTTTGTGGAGCGGAAAACGGATTCTTTTGAGCTCCAAATGGATTTTGAGTTGATGCGTTCGAGTTAGTAGTCCGAGCTCTAGGTTTAGCAATCTTTCGAGTAGACATCGTGCTAGAGCTTGCTTTCACAACAGGATCAATCTTGTACCGTTCATCCTCATCATCTCTTTCAAAATTGTCCTTCGTCACTTCAGATCCTGTTCTTCGTTTCATTATTGAAATCACGTTATTACCACTTTCAACCGAACCAGGACTAATCTAAGGTATATTAAAGATGACTGAAATTTTCAAGAATCCCTGTCCGAAGCTTCAATGAACCAGGCTCAAACTTTTAGCTTCCTGATACACAGCTAACTCTAGGCTGTAGAACCAATGTATAAGCACAGGTTACGACAGTTTAAATATATGAAGTGAGACTTGGGGCAAGTTGAAATGTTCAATGTCGAGAGCTTTGTTTCGATCACGAACCTTTAACATCGAATTGAAGATCGCATTTTCACAAAAGCTACCTCTAACGTTACTAAGTTTCAGCCTTTTGATTATAGAGCTGTTCAGGCTCTTTTGAGTACGGATAGTTGAAGTAGATACAGAAGCAGAAGCGGTATTTTTACTATAGCCGGTGAAACAGCTGCCTAGTCGTAGCTATTTCTGTGTAATTGGGGCACCTAGCTCCTACAAACCAGAGAGACAGCTCTCAAGTTCCCGCAGATAGAATACTATAGGATACATGCAAAACAAAAACCTAAACACACATTCCAAGAGCACATATTGCCATTGATTCATGCTCTTGTTCCGTTGAAGTCCTCAAGCGCAAAGCTCACTCTAATCATGATGCATCACTTAGACTTAGGGCTTAGGGCACGCGTACGACGTCACATATCTTTGATCAAATTGAAAATGCCAAATATTAGTCAGCATGATTATTATACAAGACCAGATTATACTGACACAGTAGCGACTCGACTGCACATCTCAATACTATTATTCACTTGAAACTCTCAACCTCTTTCTTCAGCACATCAACACAGCATTTATTAAGTCAAGTATGTACTAAAGGCAACGACAATATTTATCATTACTACCACTGTGTTATGCAAGAGAGAATGGACCATCAAGGGTGTACAAGTTGAAAGAGCTTTTTTTTTAGTGGTTGGGGGATTTTCAAGTCGATAACCAGTTTCAAAGATGGGTCCAACGAATTGACACAATTGAAAGCTCTATTTTCTCCCATTTCTCTGTGGATTTTTCAAGACGAGGGCTTATACTAACTATACTTTTAGAATGCCACCAAAGATTCAACAGTCTAAGGCTGCCAAGGCCGCTGCCGCCGCTGCTGGTGGAAAGAAGTCCAAGAAGAAGTGGTCCAAGGGAAAGGTTAAGGATAAGGCTCAACATCACGTCACCTTAGACCAGCCTTTGTACGACAGACTCTTCAAGGAGGCTGCTACTTTCAAGTTGGTCAGTGTTTCCGTCTTGGTCGACAGATTGAAGGTCAATGGTTCCCTTGCCAGAATCGCTCTCAGAGACTTAGAGGCCCAGGGAGTCATCAAGCCAGTTATCACTCACAGCAAGCAGAAGACTTACAGTAAGTTATAAAACGGTGGATCAGTTTGTAAAGACCAAGATTTGCTAACATTTTTTCTAGCTCGTGCTTCAGGAACAGACTAAGTTATGCAGGTTCAGTAAAATTAAAGAAAAATTAAGATCATTATGACCGCATTTAGAGACTCCTTTTGACCAGTATATATTAATGAAAAGTATCTTGAGCATTAAATGAGTTTGAAAATTGATAATCCGAGCCATATTAGTATTATCAGAGTATTCTTCGCAGGAAAGTTCGTTGTCTATAACTTTTAGAGTGGTTAACTACCGGTAAGTTTGTATGATCTGGTATATATATATAAGGTCTGATTCTCGAGATTTTACAAAAAATTTTCCACTTCTCCATCATATTTATTGCAAAGGTATGTTATAACTATGTCTGAAATATTATAGAAACGCTCAATTTCTCAAAGGGAATGATTATAAAACTATAAACTGAGGATGTATATGCAGGACCATAAGAATTTTAGGGATTCTTCGTTGATGACCCCCCTCCTTGAGTGCTTCTATCTATTTCGTAAAGGGTTTTCAGTCTTGATAACTAACTAGAGCAGGTATGTTGGAACCAAAAAGAACGAGATATCTTTCAAATGATGAAATAGTCACACAAATGACTTTATGTTTTGGCGAACACCTGAGCTTAAACAAACATGCATCACCATCTGACTCGAAAGATCAAAGAAATCTGCTTGATTCTGAGAATTGAATGAGCTCTAACTAAAGTAGTAGACGTGCTCAAGATTAGAGCATTGAGTCAGCTTTAGCTGCCAGAAGAGTAAGTTTACTTTGTTCGACGAGCATACGTCAAATACGGGTGTTTATTCGCTTCAAAATGATGTTAAAATTTTTTCAGTTCTGCTTCTGATGCAAAACTTCATGAAGACAAACTTACCAAAGTTATTATCTGACATTTGATAAAGAGACTCCTTATTTTACGAGTGCTAAAAATTGCTATATCAAGACCGGTTTTCTAACTATTTAGTTCTTGCCTTCTTCCTTGGCGAATCTGCTCATGGCCTCCTTTCCAATGTAATTCTAAACGTTAGCATCCAATATCATCATCTCTCACCCTTTTTCCTCGCTTCACTTACGGCAGCAGTGTCGAGTTGCTTCTTCTGACTCTCACTCAAGTTGCCCTTCTTCTCAATGAAGTCAACACCTTGAGCAATGTACTTGTCATAGCCACCAGAGGAGGTAGAGGAGTCCTTAGCACTGTCGGAAGTGCTCTTGTCGTCACTAGAATTGCTACTGCCTCCGGAGAGCTTCTCCTTGATAATTTTCTCGGCTTGGTTCATTACTTGATCGTCGACGAAACCCATTGTTGCAATTGATGTTTTAAGTATACTGGTAGAACTTAATATGTAGAGAGGGAAGAAAAATGGGAGAGGGGGACAATGTGTGGTTTTATAAACGCTTTTTCAAGGAGGATCAGTGGCACAAAAGAAACCATGTCTGTTACGCGCTAAGCTCTGATTTGGCGATTCCAGAGTAAGGAACAGCATGCTTGAAAAGCTTGTTCTGTAGAACCTTGTTTGGAAATGTCGTTCTATCACCCCTGAGGCGGCAAAGTTTCAGCCGCCCTCTTACAGACCCGCATTCCTCGTGATATCAAAGGTTTCTCGGGCCCCAGCACTTTTTGCAATTGAGGTTTAACAAAAGACTCTTCAGGAGGCCTCTGTTGGGGTTTCCTGAACCTTCGCAGGTTTAGCTTTTCCCCAGTGCTTATTTCCTTTGTTCGAATGCACAACTATAGAACAGATCAGGTACGTGACTTCAGTCTACAAATGCTACATCTAAGTTAGGCTGCGAACGCAGGGAAAGTCTATTCCGATTCAAGGAGTTGCACTATTCTGGGCTGAGATCTCCTTGACTCAGACCCATTATCCCTTATGTCGAGAACCCACAAGTTGGGGACTATATGGCCTTTTACGTCTAAGTAGAATTTATACGTGGCTTGATCACTCCTGGCTTCCCCTTGTAGAGAGGCGTTGTGCCATGATGCGGTTGGATCGGTTCCAAGCACCACTACAGTGAGTTAGCTTGACTCGAGGATTGTCTTTCAGGTAGGTTCAACGGTGCGATTGCGTATTGGGTCCTTCATCTCATCACTGGCTCTATGTTTTCAATGTAAGTTGTGGAGCTGCTTTTGGCCCTGATTTTATTGATGGCCGAGGCAAAGGGGGTTTGTTCTCATGACTAGATAGCTCTGCTGATCCAGCATAGTTTTATTTAATTGTAGCATTCTCCAGCAGACGAATCCGACTACATTTCAATGTTGAAACTAAAACTACCAGTTTGCTTGCAATATTGTAAGTCGAATCTTATCGTTAGTACAATAAAAAGCACTTGTTGGATACCGAATGATCTTTTGAACCAATGTACATCTCAAAATCTCCACTTATCAAGTTTCAATTAACAATCTAAGCGGCCTGAAATGGCTGGCATCAAGCTTGCGGTTGAAGCTTAAATCTTGCGTTCAGATGGACGTTGCGCTTTGTATCATTATTTGGGAGAGCTTTCTTAGTCTAAACCGCACTTGTATAAGCTATACCCAAGCCAAATTTACAACCCCGTTTAAAATCTGACCAGCTAGTCAGGCTAGATATTATACCAGGGACACTCACTCTGATACGCTTACAGAAAACCCTATGATACCTCTATCGTTTTTTTTGGCTGTGGTTATGCTATCCGCCAAGGTATTGCTACCTTCGCAGCCCTGAGTTTGAGTATATATATATACATGTAGCTATATACTCTTCAGCTATGATACTGCCGGTGAAATAACTGAATTACAGCATGGATACTTTCCACATATCTGAAGACAATTTCTATGATGTTATTATTGTTGGCTCTGGCCCGTGTGGACTAGCAACTGCTGCCAGATTACGCGAAAATACCCCAGGAGCCATCTACTCTGAAGATGAGCACCAACGATTTCACTGGTTAAAAAACAAGCAGAACTATATTACGTTGAAGCAAAAGAACGGGAAAGATAAGCGTCAAGCTCAACAGCCTGCACTCTCCTCCGAGGATAAGTTACTTGTTATTGATAGTCATGGAGATGAGTGGATGCAACAATGGAAAAACCAGTTTGCATCTTGCCAGATTCCTACCTTGAGGTCTCCAATGTTCTTTCATGTTGACCCTTCCAACGTTGATGAAATGATTGCTTATGCTTACAATACTGGAAGACAGGACGAGCTTGTTGAAATCGATAATGTTGTTGGCAAGGAGCTTTCCAAGCACCAGCAAAAGAAGCAGAGGTGTGGCACTGGCACCGGTAGAAGAATTGCAAAAGACATCTCTGAGATAAACCACAGAGAAAAAAAGGACTATTACAGACCTTCGACCAAGCTCTTCAATGATTTTTGTGATCATGTGGTTGACCGATACCAGCTTAAGGATGTGGTTAAGCAGGGAACTTGCAGTTCAATCAAGTACGGTCGTTTTTCTGTTCTCAAGGCCAGTGGAGAGGAGGTAGGTGACGGATTTGAGATTAGGACTGCTGAGGGCCATATCTACGGGTGCCGTGCCGTAGTCGTAGCCTGTGGACACATTGGAAAAGTCAACTACCCATTAGGCACAGCGAACCCTGAGTTTCCTCATGGAAGCTGCCACACTACTCACATATTTCGACGCGAGGCGGAGTTTCCTCCTAGAAGGATTACCGAAAAATTAGCCAAACATGAATCGGCAACACTTATGGTAGTTGGAGGAGGCTTAACTTCTGCTCAGCTTTGTCATTTAGCGTTGCAAAAGGGAGTGAGTAAAGTTATTTTGTTAATGAGAGGAAAACTGAAAGTGAAGCATTTCGACTTTGACCTTGAGTGGGTAACGAAATACCGCAATTACATGAAGTCTACATTTTGGATGTGCGACACAGACCAAGAGCGATGCGACATGATTCAGCAAGCGAGAAATGGAGGCTCCGTGAACCCTGAGTTTTACCGCAAGCTGCTTCATGATGAGAAAATCGGTGGTCTCACATTGCTAAGGCATACAACCATAAAATCTCAAAGATGGTGCGCGGAAAAGCAGCAATGGTTGGTGGAAGTTGTCACTAGTGCTGATGCTGGCTGCAAGACGGAACAGTCTTTCGAGAACGTCGACTTTATTTTATATGCAACTGGGAGCACTCCCGACTGTGCGAACATACCTTTCCTCCAGCCTATTGTTGAACAATTTCCTATTGATTTTGTCTCTGGATACCCCTGCGTAACTGACGACCTGGCGTGGACAGATGACCTTCCATTATTTGTTGTTGGCCGGCTCTCGAGTTTGAAAATTGGTCCTGCTGCCGCTAACCTTGAGGGGGCAAGAGCGGGGGCTGAGAGAGTTGCTTGGAGTATTCACAACTTACGGAACGAGGCTTTGAAAGAAGACACGTATGACGCGGAAGATGATTCTCAAGGCAACTATAAGCTAGACGGCTCGTCTGACTTTGTCTTCACCCCGCGTAAGATTGATTATTTGAAGCTTGCGTCTGGCCAGTATCCCAACCGATACACTACATTACTTACTGTACCTCAGGATTAATAACAAAGAAACGCACAAGACTTTCTGCTAGATTATTCTTCTAGGTGTATGTGTTCTCCCATAAGCTGAGTAGCTACCTACTCCCTTTGGCTTTATACATACGTAACTTCTTGTCTATCTTGTGCGCGACGCGTCTTCGCTAATGGCCGAAAAGCGTGGTACATCAAAGTAGCTGTTTCAGCCCAAGTAATCTTTAAACTACTTGGAGTCTTTTGACCCACTTCTCCAATATTTAATTGCTATATGAAAAAATTAAGAGAAGCCACTCGCATAGCGGTCTGAGCTGCCTATTTTTGGTTCTGCGTTTCCTGAAAGAAATAATGTACCAAATACCAGTCGGAGGATAGCTAATTCATCAGGTGCATCACCAATGCAGCTGACCTAAAGCTAGCCACTTTGTAGTTCCAAAGCTCAGGGTTCAACATGTATATGTTCTATGAAGACGACAAGTCCTGAGAACTTCCGCGGATTTGGCGTAAAAAAACGATTACCTAAGCCTTTAATCTTTTTTGGCAGTTAGTAGCGCGAATCTGACTAATGGCTTTTTTTTTGTGTTTTGGCGGGCATCGACTGATAAGCGATTGCGCCGTTGCATGGATCATTGGTCGCCGTGTCGGAATACTACTTATCTACGGCGCTGTTATCTCTCACGCCCAGATATCCGCCCTAACCTTGTTTTTGTATTTTTATATATATATCCATCTTTATCATTTTGCCATAAACCGCTGGCATTCTTCTTCGAGTTTTCTTCATATACTTCACTACTCTGCAAGAACTATGGCAGACTACTTTGCATCGTGTCCGGTTGAAGAGAACGGCCAGCAGCTAGTTGGCTGGATTGCACAACTAACTGGAAACTGCGTTTACGGAAACTTGTCCCAGGCATCTTGGGTTTTAGGCTGGGTTTCATTCACAATTTGGCTCGGAGCGCAACTCCCTCAAGCATTGGAGAACTACATCAACCAGTCCGTGGAAGGGCTATCACTAGGATTTCTGCTCACTTGGTTTCTGGGCGATGCTACTAACTTTCTGGGCTGCATTTTAACTCGTCAATTGCCGTTCCAAACCGTTTTGGCGCTGTACTACGTCTGCATAGACTCTGTCCTCGGGCTGCAGTACTTATATTATTCCAGGATGCACCGAAGAAGAACCGTCATGGCATCCCTTGCAATTAATGGTGAGCTCAGTGATGCAGCTAACATGGAGAGTGTTTACGAGAGCTCCTTTCCTATTGCAATCTCTCGCGAACATCACCATGCGGTGGAGAATGAAGACGAAGAGGATGTTGGTAGCCGCTCAGGGTCTATTATGGGCGTAAGCATGAAGACGATGGTTGCCGCTTCCTTCATGAATTCTTTCATAAACTCTATTACCAAAGTTAGCGCGGCAAATCCTGCTGCTGCTACTACTGCTGCTGCTGCTATCATTGTTACCGGCAACGACTCTAAGGCTGAATATTTGGGCAAAATCTTAGCATGGTCTTGCACACTCACCTATTTAACTTCTCGGTTGCCGCAGATACTGAAAAATTACCAGCGCAAAAGTACCTGGGGTACCTCGATGCTGTTATTCGGTGCTGCAACCTGCGGTAACATAACTTACACCTTGTCCATCTTATTATCTCCGGCTGTGAGAGGCCCAGAAAGTACCACCTTCATCAGAAATGAGCTGCCATATTTAATTGGCTCAGCAGGTACTGTTTGCTTTGATTTTGTCATTTTTGCCCAGTACTTCTACTACGGGAAGCCTTTACCAGCTCACTCGTCACTTTCAGAAACCTTGCATCCATCTGCCACTCTACCCTTTGCATACGAACCAGTGAATACTCACACCTTTGAGGCTTCTGCCTCCTCAGCTGTTGATAATCCTGTTTTGAGGAGATACCGCTCAGACAGTCAATCTCATCCTGACAACATGTCTGACAAAACTCCGCTCTCAATCTCTCTACACTCTAATTATTCCGACGGTTCCATTGAATAGAACTTTAGACTTATTTATTATTTATAGATCAATTGATAGAATTGAATTCATCACTATAAAAGTGTTACATAGCAAGATCTCGATAGTGCAATATATTGACGTTGAGATCTTGAATCAAACACAGCTATATAATTAGGCGCGATCTCACGTACCAAAACGCGTCTGGCCTTGAATCTGAAGAGATTTCCATGTACTGCTCACAATTATATCACAAGTTCAATTCATGACGGGTAGCATGGACTCAGGAAAAGACATAGCGCGGCCAAAACCAGTAGTTTTGCCAATTCAGCTGTCGCTGTCTCAAATAAGGCCTGTTACATATAGAATATTATCAAAAAAGCATGGACTTAACTTGAAGAGCTCTGGGCTCCAGGTCCTGGCAGATTTCTTGGGTCACAACTACGGGGTTGACTGGAGAGGCGCACAGGCTGCCAAGTTCTTGGATGCTGTTGCGAAGCAGTGGAAAGAGGAGGATAGAGGTCTTTTTGTTGAGGGTGAACCATTGAGCAAAGTTATCAAGGAACTTGTAGGAGCAGAGAAAGTTGCAAGGATAGCTAATTCCATTAACAAAGCCAGCGAGACAATACTAGATGATGTACTTAATGAGAGTATGGACATTGATGATGCCGAGTCACAGCAACAAGAGGAGCTTTTAGCATTAAATCAAAAACAAAAGATCCAATGGGCAAATTACTTTACTTTAGTTACAGCGCAGCAACAGCCACACTATAAATACAACGTTTTGAAGAAGCATTTTGAGTACAGCGCAACAGAAAGCTCAATACTAGGGACCCCGAAAGATCTCACCGCTGTGTTTAACACAAGGTATAATATTTTGCGTGACAGAATTTTCCGGAATGAATTGTTCCAAGTTCCATCCTTCCAAGGCTTGTTGTCATCCTCCTCAGCCTCAGGTACCAAGTTTTTCGAAATAACGAAGGTTAAAAACATGATTGGTAAAAATGACGAGCAATTTCTACTATTCGGCCTTCTTTCTAAAGGTGCCGACGGAGAGTGGTGGATAATAGATCCCAGTGGGAAAATCAGGCTGATATTTGACGAAAACACTAAAGCTGCATCAAATGAGGTTTACATTACTGCGGGAAATTTTCTGCTATGTGATGGCGTATACCTAGATAACGAAAACTTCCTGGTAGGGACTATTGGGCATCCACCTGCCGAAACTCGTGAAACGTCTCGAGAGGCCTATGGTAACTTGGATTTTTTGGGTGTGCATGGTTCTAAAGTAAGAGGAGCGCATTCCTCTCGAATAGATCGCATAGACCCGGAATTCGAGCAAACATTAAAATTAGAGGAAAAAGAACATCCTTGGCATAAGATTTTAATCCTTGGTGCTGACCTGTTTTTGGACCAGCTGAGTACAATTGATGCTTTACGGAAACTATTTACAAAGCTAGAATCTGATGACAGTGAGCTACTATCTGATAGGGCACTGCCTATTGCAATTGTGTTTCTAGGTAGTTTCATGTCTACTCCCTTTCAACCAAATGCGGGCTCGGTGCGATATAAAGAAGCCTTCGACTTTCTGGGGCGGCTCTTAGGAGAGTTCCCGGAGCTGTGTCAAAGATGCAAACTCATATTTATTCCAGGGAATAATGATCCCTGGACCTCAACGTTCTCCTCGGGTGCCACACCTAGATGGCCACTCAAACCCATTCCGGATGTCCTGACAAACCGAGTGCGAATGCAAGCGGCAGATGCTGTATTTGGTAGTAACCCCAGCAGGCTTAGCTATTTGTCACAGGAAATTCTCATTGTACGCGACAATTATGGATCTCGGTTTCGCCGTAACGCTGTTGTTTTTTCCGAACGTGAGAGGTCGACAACAATTCTGAAGGAGCAAGATACTCAAAAAAATACGCAAGCAAAGACACCAGCAAGCTCTCAGCAAAGCATTGAAACTGATATTGACGATGAAGTCGCTTCCACTCAAAGGGCTCTGGAAAAATTGCTGCGAGACAGCAACAAAAATGTTAAGATCTTGGAGACCCCACACGTCGACCCAGATATTGCCGAAGCTCGAAAGGTTACTAGAACATTGCTGGACCAAGGCCATTTATCTCCATTCCCATTATCGCTGAGACCTGTTACGTGGGATTTTGACCACACCTTGTCTTTGTCCCCTTTACCTTCCGTCCTGATTTTGGCTGACCCAACTACACCTTCGTTTAACCAAACTTACGAGGGCTGCCTTGTTCTGAACCCTGGTCCGTTTTTTGACAGGAACAAAATCAGTTGGATGGAGTATACACCCTCTACAGGAAGGGCCAAGTCAGATTACATCTACCTTTGATATATCGACTAGAAAATGCTTTCAAATAATTTTTGTACATAATAGTTATTACTATGAATCCTTTTTCCATTTGGGTACTCTGGTCATCACTCTTTTGGTCAGGCAATATGCTGGATCTATCGGGCTTAAGTCACCGTATTTCAATAAACTCAGCCCAGCTAAACCAAAATTTGTGTGAAAAACGTCCACCATATCTCCCTCTCTGTCTGCTATTCCACCTTCCTGGGGATCTTGCGCCGATAAAATGAATTTGATCAAAGAGTCCCGGTCTATCCAGTCTAGACGATCAATTATAGCCAGTGAAGATAACACCCACCAGCTGTAGCAGACATCCGGGAGCTTTTCAGGCCGGCCATTCAGACCACCGTTGCTTGTTTGACGCTCGCAAAGCCACCATCCTAGAGTATCTTTATCTACCAAGTCAAGTCGATCTAAAATACTTAGAGTGGCGAGGCAGGTAAATATCTGGGCAGAGTGACTCTCTGCTCCAGGAACCATGCCGAACCCACCGTCGAAATTTCTGCATTGAGCAATGAAATTAACAGCACCTTCCACGTTAAACATATCAAGCTTGCCTAATATAGACATTGTCTGAGTAGCTATGTACACAAACCTTGTATCGACTTCACCATATTCGTCTCCACAAACCTCGCCTCCAGGCTTTTGCAATGATAATATATCTACTGATATTAGTAAATTTCTTTCACGTCAAAGTACAGCCTCCAAAATTGATGACATACATTCAGCAACCTTATCCTTATCAATTTCGTCTAGAGCATCCTCAATCAGTAGTATCTGCACTGCTGAGAGAGTAGATGTAATGTGAGGGTCATGATCTGGATGTGCTCGAAACCCTCCATTTTCATGCTGGCAGCTTTTCACAAATGCAATTACTTCGTCTCGGGGAAGGGCGTCAACGGCCTTCATAAGATCCAAAGCTAAAAGTCCCCAATATAGCCCGTCTTTTAGATTATGTTAGCTTCAATGGTGTTTCACGTCTGCCGGTGCGCTGTGAACTTACTCATCCGCAGATGCTCGGTCATCCAGTACTCAATTTCATCATGTTTCTAGAAATTAGAACCGGTGAAAGATAGGACCAGATCACTTGCACATACCGTGTCTAGTAGCTGAATGTACTTTATGTGTTTATCTCTGTAGAATTCCAGCTCCATCCTGCTCAAACTCCGAATATTGGAGCGAGCTAATAAAATATATTAGAGATGAAAAAAAGTGTTTATGTAATCAAGAATTATCTCAAGAAAACAGTGTATATATGCCAAGCGTCATGGTCTAGTTGAGACCATTGCATTCATTTGATAAAAAGGCTAGAGCTATATCTTATACAAGTTATCCAAAAATCCAGCAGCAATCTTACTAGCGACTCCAACAGTCTTTATACTTCCAGCAACACCATAGAGCGCCGCTGTGCCATTAGCAGACTGAGCATCTGATCCTGCTTTGATGACCTGATCCACAGATTCCCTCAAGTCACTCAAAAACACTCCAGTGACATTGATTGTGAGTTTTGTACAAGCTATATGAATTGCGGGTGGATTCTGTAAAGCGTTCAAGTGCCACCCCTTCTTACCCATTGCATCAGCCAGATCATAAATGTTGAATTTATCTGAAGAAAATGCAACCACTGAAGCTTTAGGGTCACCTAAAACATAAAGCTCCGGAAAATCTGCAGTGACTGCTTCTTTGATAGTTTTGGCAGCACCCACAATGTTTTTGCATGACTCAAGGTAGCCATCTCTTCCGATAGACATCAAACTAGCCCAGCATCCAACCATTAAAGCGCCTGGACGGGATCCCGCCAGCGTCGGTGAGGCATAAAGGCCGCCGGTCCAGTCTGTAGAGACAAAGTACTGGTAGGCTCTCAGTTCAGGAGTTCGGTACATAATAATAGAACTTCCCTTGGGAGCAAACCCATACTTGTGTGTATCACAAGAAATTGAGGTGACACCAGGGACTCGGAAATCAAAAAGCGGAGCATCGAAGCCGGCATCCTGTAAAAATGGAACAACAAAAGAGCCTAAGCATGCATCAACATGAAGCGGTATGTTGTAATTAACGGCTAGATCAGACAACCCTTGTATATCATCGATAATACCGTGAGGGAAGTTTGGAGCAGAACCAACAAGTAGGACAGTGTTTCTGTTAATGAGTCGTTTAACAGCCTTTAAATCAACTTGGAAAGTGACAGGGTCAATCGGTGCATGGACCAGCGTCATCTTGAAATAATAGGCAGCCTTGTCAAATCCAGCATGGACAGTAACTGGAGCCAAAATTTCTGGCTCGGTAACACCTCGCTCATGATATGCTTTCTCACGAGCTGCAAGACAAGTCAACAGGAGAGATTCTGTTCCACCACTGGTGGTTGTACCACAACCAGTTTCCGGTGCATTGAACAGGTTCAAAACCATGGACACTACCTCGGCCTCCATCTTCCGGACCCCTGGGAAAACGTCAGGGTGCAATTGATTAGCTATAGAAAACTTACCATAAGCTTCGGTCTGGAGTTTTATGAGATCAGAGCCTCCATGGTAAACAGCACCAGAAACCCGACCATTCTCCCAGTCAGAGTGTTTCATCTGCTCGTTTTTGTCGAGCTCACCGAGAACGCGGTCTTCCGACCATCCATGCTCTGGCAATTTGGGATAGAACGTCACATCAGGGCCTCTGACAATCATATCCTTTTCCAAATCGTCCAGCGTCTTTTTCAATTCAGCATCAACCTGCTTTTTGATGAACGGCAGTTCCATAATGATTGCAAAGAACTTTCGGCCGACATATCTGAACAAACTCTACAACCTAGTTAGTTTACCCTAGACCTTTTGCTTCGCATTTGAATATAGGTTTTTTCTTTTTTCCTTCCTTACTTTGACAGACTCAACTGGTCCATGACCTAAGACATATCTCTGGGCTCTGTCAGCATACTTGTAAACAAATCTAGAATGCCTGTTAGTAACCTATATCCCTTTGCAATGCTCGGAGCTTGGTGTTATCCAATTGATTGCTTTACTTACGCAGCAAATATCACATCTCGTATACTAGAAAAGTTAGACTATTTGCCGTCCAAAAAAATCAAGTTCTGTCCTTTACTAAACAGGTATATGGTCAGACTTCCCCGGGAAATCCGGTTATACCTTGCGCCCTCAACTTACATCTCAAACCCACTAGCATTCTTATAATGATTGATAAATGCTTTACCAAAGACTTCGCCGTGTATTTTGATTAGCTTCACGGAGGAAGTCACTCCGCGAGATACTGGTTGGCTCATTTTATTCCTGCCGGCACAGCTCTATATCTGGACAACAGAAGTCAAGAAAGTGAAATCGGATGACGGCCGCCTCGGGTTTTTATTATTGGTTTGTCAATGCAGCTATATGATTGCAATTTCTATCTATATAGTAGTGCCCTATATACACGGAAAAACTCAAAACCAAATAGTTTTGGTGTACTATCGCCGTTAAAAGTGCCTTTCAAGTAGACGTTCTTGTTGCAATTGAGAGAACAAGCCAAAAGTATATATATATTGGGTAAAAACTCTATTGGCACAAGACGCGAATACCAATAGATGTCCTGAGCCTTCTTCTTCGTAATCTGAGATAATATTAAGTAATAGCGAGCAGCACTAGTGATAGGAGATCTCGTATTAATTAATTGATTCATTCACTTAGAACATCCAATGTTCTCTTAATATACCAAGGATGGCTCCAGGTTGTGATATCACTTAGTTCTTTTGAGAGGTTACTTGTAAATTAGTCCATCTAAAGGTAGTAGGTAAGGTAGTAAGGTGGCAAGTTTGGCAGAAGTATAAACTACTAGGAAAGATGAGACCGTCAATCTATACTGCTAGTTGATCTCTTCTAGCAGTAACCAAGTTTTCAAAGCAAAGGAGAGATCCACGAATGTGAAGAGCCAACTTATCTGGATTGAAGATGAAGAACAGGAAGAAGAATCCTCTATATATATTCTCTATGCTAGCTAGCAGCTGCGATTACGTAGCAGTAATAAGTGATTATAATCTACCAGTCTTTTGATGATTACAGTTTTATTGATAGCACAAGTAATAGAATAAAAATTGCTTACTAAGTTCTCTGGCAAAATTACTTAATATATTTAACTGCTTTCTAGAAATTTCAGGCCTGCTTCAAAGGATACTACTCGGGTTGACTGTCAATGCTCGTATCACATATATGTCTAGAGTTTTTTACACAAGATTATAAGTGCTGTGGCCATGTCCGTTCATGAATCCCGCAAGGGACTGCTGAATGGCGACCGAGAAGATGTTGAAATGACACAGGGAGGAACAAGAGAGGTTGAAATGTACCTGGAGGACGTTAAGCAGGACTATGAGATCAGTGGAGCCAAAGCTCTACAGACTCGGGAATACTTGAAACAACAAGAGCGACAGAAGCTTGCAAAATCTCTTCCTATACCCACCGCAGATGAGGAGGTGCAGAAGCGTCTCCGACAATTGAATCTGCCAACCATCTTGGAAGGAGAGGATAAAGCTAGTAGAAGGGATCGTTTGAAGAATGCCATGGTCGATACTATGACCAGAGGGGAGAAGATTCCCTTTCTGCATGAGCTTCAGGGCTTCCAGGAAATTGGAGAGAAGGGAGAAGACGAGGAGGAAGATGAGGAGGAGTTTTATACTCCAGGTGAACCTGAACTACTATCAGCCAGACAGTTCATTGCGAATTATTCAATATCGCAAGCTAAGAAAAGAATTAGGTACGAGCAGTATCTAGCCTCAGTTCCAGTAGCAGAGCATGTAAAGTTTCGAAGGGGCATCTTTGATAGTGTCAAAAAACTAACTTCATATGGTGCTCAGTCGGGGTTTCAAAGGCCCGTTTCTATGACTAAGTTCAGTCCAGATTCTAAACTCATTGCAACGGGAGACTGGTCTGGCTCGGTTAAGTTACTGACAGTTCCTGATATGGAAACCAAAATGACTTTTCGAAATGGACACAGCGGAAAAGTTGGCGGAATTGCATGGAACCCACAATACGGCGTCAGTCCGGTTGATCTTGTTTCAGGCGGTCTCGAGGGAGACGTTCAACTTTGGTCAACGTCAAAAGAAACAGCTGTGGGCACACTCAAAGGCCATGAAGGCATGGTTTGTAAAGTGGATTTTCACCCCAGCGGTCGATTTGTAGCAAGTGCATCTTATGATTATACGTGGAGACTTTGGGATGTAAACACTCAACAAGAGCTTCTTTTACAGGAAGGGCACTCAAAGGAAGTTTATACAGTCAAGTTTCAGCAAGACGGTGCTTTGCTTGCATCTGCAGGATCAGATGCTATCGGTCGAGTTTGGGATCTTCGTACTGGCAGAACTATTATGATTTTAGAAGGACACATTCGAGAAATCCACTCTCTCGACTTTGCTCCTAACGGTTATCAAATTGCCACTGCTAGCGGGGATAATTCAGTGATTATATGGGATATTCGACAAATGAAAAAACTGTACACTATTCCGGCTCATTCGAAAATTGTTTCAGACGTCGCCTTTTTCAAAGGTGGAATTCCGCGAACGGAAAGTGACAACCAACAACTAACTAGCAACGGGACGTTTTTGGTTACAAGCTCGTATGATAAAAGTATAAGAGTATGGAGCGCTGACAATTGGGCACTTTTGAAAACTTTGAATGATTCAGAAAAAATCTTGTCGGTTGACATTTCCAACGATATGAACTATCTTGTCAGTGGAAGATGGGACAGATATGTAAAACTATGGTCATGCCAGAATGCATGATAAAAGCACACCCGTAATGAATAATTTATTTGAACTTAGAAAAGGAGAAAATTCAAGCAAGAAAAATAATTTACAAAAACAACCCTAGACAAAATACTATTGATCACTGCTGGTCATTTTTTGTAGAGGATGACCTCCGCCGCCATTCGTTTCAAGGCTGGGTGAGCTCATTCTAGAGCCACCGGGGCTCCTTGTTCGCCTTGGAACGCTAGAAGCACGAGAAGCATACCTTGACCTCCCTGAGCTTGCAGTGTTTTTCTCTGCATCAAGTAGTCGCTTCAGGTGCTCCTCTAATATTGACAGCTTTGTTTTCAGTTCTTTGATGGTATCATCCTTATTGGAATCTTCCTCTTCCATATACAGCTTTCGCAGGGCATATGCGTCGGATTTTGCTGCCTCTTCCAATGTTGTTACCTTTTGTTCAAGAGCACTTATCTCTGATTGAGCGCCTGCAGCAGACGTGGATGCTTTTTGGTATTCTGCACGCATATACTCGTTTTCATTATCTTTGTTCTCAATTCTCTTGTTAGCTTGACTTAACTCTTCCTCCAGCGTGGCAATTCTGGACCTCTGCTCTTCTAATGTAACTAGGTCCGGTGGTCCTGCCTTGAGCATGTTACGGGATTCTTCCAAGTCATTGCGGCTTTTTTCTAGCAGTTCATTCAGTCTAGCCTCTTTGCCAATAAATCTCTCGGACTGTCTCTCAAAGCTCTTTTGCTTGTTTTCGAGTTCCCCAATTTTCAAAATTTTATCCTTCATCTCCGCTGTGATCTCCTCCAATGCGCTTTGTCGTAGCGCAGCTTGCTCCTTGTACATGCCAAGCTCTGTTCGCGAAAGCTCGAGTTCTTGAACTAAATCGTCCATTTTTTGAATCAAAGTATGAGTGAGAGAATCTTGAGTAAGAGCAGATCTTTTAGCAGTATGATTGTTCTCAATTCCATTGGCATCCTCTGGTTCTCTCTTGAGCCTTGTTGAGTTATAGTACTGATTCGCGGTGTACTTATCTGCATCCGGTGTACTATCTTGTCTCCCGTTAACTCCATTCACTCTTGGAGATTCCGCTCGACTATGAATAACATCAGTTCTCAGGGATTGCTCAACATCGGTATTAGTGTATTCTGGTATAGCTTGGGGAGACTTTAATGGCCAAGGAGTTCGAGGGTTACTGAACCAACCAGCCAGGTCACGAAGACTGTTATTATAGAGCCCCTTCAGATCAGATGGCAGGCTGCCAACTGAGCCTCGACGTATGACAAGGGCAGCAAGAATCTTCCTGAAAAACGCACCTTCGCCGGAGCTATCTCCGGATTTCACCTCGTAACTGGATGAGGACGTAAAGTTGCTGTTGATTGTTCTCTCAGAGGAGAAATGGCCATCAGGAGAAGCGCCAAAAACCAATGCGATATGCTCAGCTGAGTTCAGAGCAATCAATCTTAAAACCGGAATTGTTGGATCAATGCTCCTGATAGTAATGATGTGTTCAGCAGTCGGAGAAAAGCTCTGGTCAAACGCCAAAATCAAGTCAGGCTTCTTCAATCCCTTCACAATCTCATCAGCATCAGTCTTGCTGTTAACCACAGAGGGAACAAGATGTAAAGTAGACAAATCAGGGTCATCTTGTCCTGGGGTTTTCAGGTAGGTGCCGGAGTATCTCTTATAGTTCACATATTTCCCTAGCAGAAAAGCTTCAATCAGGTCAATGGTTTTGCCTGGTCGCGACACCACAACTACATTGATCTTGATAGTTTTAAGCAGGTCTAGAATGTCGGCAAAAATCTTGAATTTTCCACTAGAACGAGCCAGCCGATCTGGAACATCCTTTAGTAGCATGTTATGTGGCATATAGTGATCCACCAAAAGGAAAGGATGAATGCAAATCAGCTGAGAGTTCATGTAAAGTGTACGCAGTGACTCCAGCATCACTGGCTCATCTGTGTCGAAAAATTTCAAAATGTCGCTGTAATGCCCCGAAATCACTTGGTCCGTAAGTAATTTTTGGTATTCTGTCATAGGAACAGGTAGACAATAGTCACCACTTGTATTATTCACCGAAGAGTTGAGAAAAAGCGCCTTTGTCATTGCCGCGGACGGCTCTGCCTTGTCGTCCAAAATTTTTCCGAGGTCCATTGTGTGAACGCGCTGGCAGCTGCTGTTTTTATAGCGTGTTTGAGGTTTTTACTATGAAATTAAGAAACAAAGTATAGTAGTATTCAGGCCAACACGAAGTCGCTTTGCATATTCAAGCTAGTGCTCCCAGTATAAAAGCCTCTTGTTTTAATACTTTCTGAAAGGTACACCAGCAAGCAAAGGTAACACCAAGTATCTTCAAGTCGAGAGGGTTCAGAAATAAAATAATGACAGAATATCCGAGAGAGGGACTAAAGTATATAGCGCTCTCGCTTTTAGGCATCAATAGACTCGTTGGTCGATGGAGCTGCACTAAACCGATCGCCGTTAGATTGTAGTTGTAGCTGCGTGCCATGAAAAATCCGATCTGTATGCTATAGCGCGATTAGCGAGCGCTCACACTATATTTTGATCAGAGTTGGAGAACTGGTTTATATGTAAGCTCTGGAAAACTCAGTAAAGTCAACCAAAGTTTAAACCTAGTGACGTCTTTATAAGTGAACAAAATGACAGAAGGAAGCAAGGAAATAACTGCTGGTATGTATTCTTATTTGCAGGATTATTAATTGCTGTTCAGTGGTGAATATGCGTACTGACTGTTTAGATGAGGTCTCGTTGTATGACAGACAAATCAGACTATGGGGATTAGATGCTCAGACAAAGTAAGCCCAGTTTTGAGAAATTTTCCAATGGTTTTTTGCCTAACAGCTGAGGATGCGCAATGCGTCTATATTAATTATAAATCTTGGTGGGTTGGCAACTGAGGTCGTCAAGAATCTTGTCCTGGCTGGTATAGGATCATTGACGATTCTTGATGATAACCTTGTTACGGAAAGAGATCTATCGAGCGGATTCTTCTGGGATGAGAAAGATGTTGGCGAAAACGTAAGAAACTTTGTTGTCTGAATACAACTAGAGTTGGCGGCTAACAATAATCAGCGAGCAGTAGCTGCTAAGCAAAATATTCAAAGACTAAATACACGGGTCAAAATTAATGTGGTGACTGATAAACGTCCAAAATCAATAACAGCTGACTGGCTAAAGCAATTTTTATTGATTGTCAGCACTGACTTACCTTATGAGGATGCCGTATTTATCAACAATTTGAGTCGGGAGGTGGAGCGAGGGTTCTACGCTGCTGGAATAATAGGACTATATGGTTATGTTTTCTCAGATCTCATTGAGCATACATTTCAAATGTAAGTAAACTACTGCTACGAACATTAGCAATGACCAAAAAGGGAGAAGATAAGTTTCTAATCTGGCTAGTGAGAAGGTCAAAACTGGCACAACCAAAGTTGGGCCCGAGTCCCCTTCTACAACTGTAGTGGAGGTAATCACAAAACAAAGTGGCCAGAATACAGTTGAGGTCATCTATAAGAAGGCAGTGTACAAATCGTTTCAAACTGCTACAAGCGAGAGGGAACTGATTCTGTTCAAGGATAAGTTCAAAGAAAAACAGCTGGCTAAAATCACACCAGTTTTGCCAGCTGTCTTGGCTTTGTGGAGTGCAGACTCGGAGTGTCTAGACCAGGAAGATGCATTTTATACAGAGGTAGAGACTCAAACCAAAGCACTAAGTCTTGCTCCTGAAGGAATTCTGAGAAGTGGTAAAGAGTTCACTGAATCATTTCGTCACTCGATAGGGTGTGAGATATCTCCTGTCGCTGCAGTAGTAGGTGGGGTCATGGCACAGGATATTCTCAATGTAATCAGTGCTAAAGGTCAGCCAATCCAAAACATTTTCGTCTTCGACGGAGACACCAATCTAGGTCCGATATATAATCTTTAATTGAGCTGCATATAAATTACAACTAGTCAGAGAGCTAAGAAAATAATACTAACGCTTTATAATAATAGCTAGCTTATTACTGATTTTGAAAGAAGGGGGTGAGGAAAGACAAAAACAAAGAAACTTCCAGATATTCTTATACTCAAGAGTTTCCAGCGACAGCCAAGGTCTGAAGATGGCTCATAAAAGTCTGCAAACTAACGTCATCAGTATAGACAATGGTTGAATCAGGGTTAGCACCATATGAGTTATTGTTTTGATGAGTGGTGGAGGGATTAAGCTTAGACAGCAAAAATCTAGCCTGAGATCCACCGGCATCCGTGTCAATAAATCTGGGGAGTGGGAATCTGTCTGCCAAAAGTTCTGCAATCTCAGCACGGGGTGCAGCCAAAAGCTCTTTGAAATTGGCATAGGTTTCTTGATCTTGATATCCAGCTTTACGCCATTGAGCAATCGTAGCACCGTGGAAAATTAAAATGTGGAAGAAGGTGTCCAAAAGTAAAATGCGGTCAGGTCGGACAGAAACAGAATCAAGCAGCACTGGTTCAGGAGGTGAATCCAAAGCAAACGACAACAACGTTGGCTGTATCATAATCAAAGAGTTTGTTAGATCCTCTCGGTTGAGAGTATGTCTGTAAAAGGCAGTTTCGTCAGGAGAGTTGTTGAATACTTGAATAAATTGCGACCTTCTCAGGTGGAACATGAATTGTGGGTACAAACTGAAGTTTTGTGACAAGCGGAATGACGAAGGATCATCCTTCCTGTAATCTGCAAACTTCTGGCATAGTCTAATCAAGTTTCTGTCGGCCCATCTGAGAATATCTGGACCTTCGTCAACCTCAGCCTTGTAAACAGCAATTCTAGCCATCAAAACTGCAGCAGCCTCCTGATCAAACGAGGCAGCAATGCTGGGGTCACCTCCTCCTACCAAGTTTCTGATTAATGTTGTGACACGAAGCCTGTAGCTTCCGTTAGAATGCTGATAATGGGTCAGGTACTGAATAACTGCGTGCGGACTGCTTTGAGGTGTTGGGGTGGAACCACCTTGAGTAGCAACCTCGAAATACACACCAAATGTGTGAGCTGGTGTAATTGAGCACATTTTCCAAGAGCAGGTTCCACCCACTCCAATTGGAGTATCGGCAACATTTGCGGCTTTCTTGTTCAGTGACACAGCATGACCAATAAGACCATTGACTTTAAGTTCCTTCGTAGTTAAAACATCCATTGACGCGTTGAATCCCATGAGCAAACTTCCTTGGTCGTCTTTGTTGAAAATCCTTTGAACACTCTGCTTGAAAATAGAAGTACTGAAAGCATCAGTCAGAACCATTACACCTCCAGTATGATTAGATAAAGATTTCATTTCTTGCATCCCAATCTGATCGTAACATCCAGCAAAGATATCAACAGCATGGCCGTTAGTGGAAGCACGCTTGGCAAGAGCGTCATAAAACTTCAATGCCTTTTTGTAATGTTTAGCTGTGTCCCTGTCAATATCATGATGAGATCTAATAGGCTCTCTCAGTTCCTGGCCAACGACAAGACCAGGGCCCTCAGTGGGAGGACCGCCTCCAAAGAACATGATTCTAGCACCCGAGTTGGGGAAAGATTGCTCGAGTAAGCTCACGGCAATGCTCAAAGCAACACCACTACATCTAACGGGTCTTCTGTCACTGGGAACGGGCCATGGATCTTTCTCCAATTGCTCTATGATGTTGTTAAACTGAAACTCGCAGTTTTGAACTGGTAGCAAGAATCTTGTGAACCCAGGAATTGGCTTTGTGGCCACTGCATCTTGAGGTCTTGGAACAAGACCAAGCATTTCAGAGACCTGCTTTGAGGTATAATCCTTGTTTCCTCGGAACACAAAAGACTTGTTGCAAGTGGGATAACCCAACTCGTGTACCTGGGCCATGGCACCAAAAGTAATGAGTCCAACAAGTGCCTCCGGAGGGAGCAAAGAAAGACAAATGATAATGGAATCTTTCAAAGCTTGCAAGTTTTCTTCATCCTGGCAAGTATCAATAACAAACAAAAAGATGGGAGGATTGGGCACAGGTCTCGACAAAACATACTCACACGTTGAGCTTGAAGGTAAGAGCTCGTGAGGAAGTGCTTGAGGCGATATATCTTTGTAGTGAGGTGGCAATGGGTTTCTTGACAAACAAAACGGACATATCCAGACGCGAGCATGCAAGTCCAATTGGCAGAAGGGATTCAAAACGGCTCTACAAGTAGCACGACATGTAACAGGCTCGTACTGAAGTACAGCAAGATCAAGCTTCTCTCTAAGTGGAGTATACAAAGTGGAGATGGGGACCACAGTACGCGAAGCCTCTACCTTTGTGTTTGGAAAGCAATTCCAACTGAATCGAACTCCATCGTTCTCCTCATATTCCTCAAAGTCCTAAACTCCAGTTAGAAAAAGTAGAAATAGAAACGAGAGACTTCCAGCATAGTAAGTCACAAGACAGCTTCCTCTGCATTGTCCACCAAGGAGGTGATCAATGAAAGGAAGCTAATATCAATCAAGAGAGAAAAGCATTTCCAAAGCTTCAACACGTACCATTTTTCAACCTTCTATATAATCAGCCTATCAACTCTTGAAGAGGAATCCTTCCGCTATATCCTGCAAAAAAATGTGTGTATCCTGATATCCCCCACGGATTCAGCTGAAGTAAGAATCAAGAACCGCAACGGAGGAAAGGTCGGGTTTATAATTTGATTTTGGTGTTTTTTAAGTGATGAAGGAGGAATTTTGCAAAATTTGGACACTGTGGAATTTGATAACAGCACATCATGATCATATATTTCGTGCAGTACTCGAGGCACGCATTAGAACGTACACTAACGCATTTTAGATACATCCTGAAAACCTTGGGAGCATTTTGACAGCCACAGTTGAATTGTATAGAGTAAAGAGAGTTCATATATCTATTCAGTGAATAATACAATTATCTAGTTTCTATGCTCAGAATCCTGTTCACATGTTTCTCTCAGTTCTAGTATTTATACCTAGCTTTGATTGATCTAACCAGCTATATAAACACACTTAATTAGTCGCGAGCGTATTCTGGCTCAAAATAGTACTTGATTTTTATTCAGCTCAGCCAGTATTTTGCATGCTACGGCAACCGTTTTCATCACATTGGAGAAAACTATAAGATAATGAAAGATGCAGTGCTGGTGCTTATAGGAGGCCTTTTATTGAGGCTAGTTCTACTAAGCTACCCTGCTCTGTCGGAGGTTATTGGTAGCTTTGCTGAGTGTTCGACACCAATCAGTTCGTTCAAGCGGCTTGAAGAGGGTGTATTTCAACATTTGCACGGATTGTCCCCCTACAGCGGCAGTATTTTTCATCAGTCTCCACTATTTCTGGCGCTATTTTCTGGGCTACCTTGGGATCCACATGTGGTGAATGGAATTTTCGCTGTGACAGATACTCTGGTCGCACTAGGATTAGCCCTGAGTGCAATGGCTCTAAACAAGGGCGCCATAAAAGATCAGTCCGTGTCTTTTAGTCCAGCTATTGTTGCTGCTGTCTATTTATTCAATCCTTTTACTTTGTTGTCCTTTATTGCAAAGTCCACAATGATATTTACAAACTTCACCATTTCCTGGGCTATTTTTGATGCATTAACTCAGAAGCATCTTCAATCAATGCTTCTGCTAGCCATTGGATCGTGCTTTTCTTTATATCCTATCTACTTACTTCCAAGTCTGATACTGATTGTGAGACAGCATAATCCTAAAGGCGCATTTGTCAACCAAGCCGCCGAACTTGTGCTATACTTTGTGGCGTTTTTACTAAGTTTGTTAGCACTGAGTTATTATACGGCTGGAGAGTCTTTTGAGTTCATGCATGCTACTTATGGTGCTATTTTGAAGTTTACAGAGTTGACTCCAAACATTGGTCTATGGTGGTATTTTTTCTCTGAAATGTTTGACTTTTTCAGGCCGCTCTTTCTCGGAATTTTCCAGCTTTTCGTGGCAATTTTCAGCTTACCTCTTGCTATTAGGTTCCAGCAGTCCCCATTGTTTGCATTTATCGCAATGGCTGGAATAATTGCAGTATTCAAGTCATATCCGGAGACTGGAGACGTTGGATTTTATCTGGCTTTGCTAAGATTGTACAAGCCAATTTTCCCACTTCTAAGGTATCAACTAGTAGCCACGCTGGCCCTGCTATATACCTCAGTGCTCGGTCCTGTGTTTTATCATCTATGGATCTACTTGGGATCAGGTAACTCCAACTTTTATTATGCAATTACATTGGTCCATGCGCTGGCCATGACAATCGTGTTGTCTGATACCATCTGGGCAGCTTTGAGGCTGGAGTATGACGGAGGCAAGAATCCAAATCTCAGCCAAATGTAAATTAATAAAAGAAAGCCTCTCACTGATATTTAGATTGTTCAGCGGGGGTAATCTCTTTAGCCAGTTGAATCAAATCTTTCGTGTCCGCTGAAAAGAAAAAATCCTGTTAGAGTAAAATGTCATGCCAATACTATTCAGACCAGCTTTAAACCTTACCCTTCAGTATTGCATGATTCTGTTGAGAATCTACAAGGTCCTGTTTTATCTTCTCAGTTAGTTGTCGGACGGATTCAAGTGTGGCCCGAGCACTTTGAAGGCCAGCTATGGTCTGAACGTTAGAAAACTTGGATTCTCGAGTGAACTTTATTGAGATTCCATACCTTTTTCAAGTCCTCCTCGGCCATTCCTGAGAAGAAAGCTTTTTGTTAGAGGAATTCAAGGGTAGCTGGGGAAGATTCCAAGCGCGTTCATAAAGCTGATGTCGAGAGAGGTTTGAATGTTTATATAATCAAATATTTGCTTCCTCGAGGTAGATCAAGACTTTCAGAATTTCACTAGTAAATTTTGAGCTACCTGGTATAACACTCTCTCCTAAGATCGAGAGCTTTACGTGATTGGCTTAGAAATTTACAGTTAAACCTTCACTACCATCAGAAAAATCCACCTTTTAAAATTTCTCTAAACTCGAATAGCTTATTTGGTGTGCAGAGTCATTATATATTCACAGTACAATGTTCCGACTACTCAGGGTAAGTTTGACTACGGCGGATAGAATGCAATTCCAAGATGTGTGATTTGCCCATTTATGATATCCATTTGTGTTACTTTTTTCCAGAGACAGAAATTCTAATATATATCTAGACTCGTGCCCTTGCTACCGCTGCCAAGGTTCCCAGCCGGACCATTGCCACTTCTGCTCCCCGCAACAACCTGATTCAGGACGTTTACCTCAGAGAGATTAAAGGATTCAAGCCTATTCCTGTCAGTGCCAAAGATGCAGCTGCTGAGACCAAGGCCTGGTCTGCACCTAAGGCTCCTGCTGTTCCTGCTGGTGAGCTTTCTTTAGATGACGTTGGAGAATACGAGGCTGCCCCCGTCGAGGTTGAGGAACCTTCTGTGTCTGCTTCTACTGACGGCGAAAGTGCAGCTGCTCCCGTTGATGCATCACCTGGTGGAGACTGGTTTGTTGTTAAGCCTATCGAATGGGAAGACCATGAGCATTGATCAGTTATTAGACCATACAAAAAGTCAAAAGAATATTCAACAATCAAAGGCATAATATGAGCTGGTTAGGTCAACAAATAGGTCATATACAGAATGCTATTTTATGTGAAACTGTGGTTATATAAATTCGGACTCGATATAACTGATTTCTTTTTCTTTTTTTCATCTTTTCCAATTTTACATTGCAGTGATGTCTATATAAACTATACATAGATACCTTTTAGAATAACATTAACAAGTGTACAAAAAACAAACTTTTTCTTCTTTCTTAAAGTAGGTTGGCTCTCTGAGTCTCAGCGAGTCTGGCCATTCGCTCTTTTCTGAGCTGCTTTCTCTCAGCCTCTACCTTAGCATCGTAAACAAGGCACTCTTCGAGACCCTTTCCAGCCGGTACCATAGGGAGTACAGGCACCTTCTGGTCGACAATGACTTCGACCAAAGTGGGACCCTCAGAATCAAGCATCTGTTGGAGACCAGCTTCAAGATCCTCTAGCTTCTCGATTCTGATACCGTTAAAACCTAGTGCGTCAGCGAGCTTCATGAAATGAGGATTGACCTGATGGGTGTGAGCAAATCTGTCCTCGTAGAATAGAGACTGCCATTGAGTGACCATACCCTGCTCTTCGTTGTTCAAGATAATAACCTTGACGTCAACTCCAAACTGAGAAGCAGTACCCATCTCGGTGAGAGTCATGTTGAAAGAAGCGTCTCCATCAATATCAATTACGGTGTAGTCAGGCTTTCCTACCTTAGCACCAATGGCAGCTGGAAGACCGAATCCCATTGTTCCCAACCCTCCAGAAGTGATAAGTGTACGGGGGGTGGTGAATTTGAAGAACTGAGCAGCCCACATCTGATGCTGTCCAACACCAGTGGTAATAATGGTTTTGTCCTTTCTGTCTTCACAAACCTTAGACAAAGTCTTGATAACGGTCTGAGGTCTGATAGGTTCGTTGGGGTCGTCCTTGTTGTAAGTGAAAGGGTACTTGTCCTTCCAAACTTGGATTTGAGAAAACCATTCGTTTCTTGACTCCACGGGCTTAACATGAGGTATGAATCTTTTCAAGGATTGGGAAACGTCACCAGTAATAGCCTCGGTGGCCTGGACAACCTTGTTAATATTTTTGGGAGAAATTTCGAAATGAATGATACCACCTCTTTTTTCTAATGCAGCAAGACGGGCTTCTGGGGCAAACTTGGTAACAGTACCAGTTACACGCTCGTCAAATCTAGCACCAAGCGCAATGATAAGATCAGCAGCTTGAATGGCGCGGTTAGCATAAGCTGAGCCGTGCATTCCTACCATATTCAAAGCTTTGGGGTCATTCTCATCAAAAGAACCCAGGCCATGCAAGGTTGTTGTAACAGGGATTTGAGCCTTATCAGCGAGTTCCTTGAGCAGCTTGGGGCCATCCTCATGGGCAAGGATTCCATTACCGGCGTAAATGATGGGTCGCTTCGCTATATTGACGAGATGGGCGGCTCTACTAATGCTAACATCCTCTTCATGTGGAATGGCAAGAAAAGCCAAATCAGCTAACTGTCTTGATGGGATGGTTGATTCAGTGGGAATAGACTGTCTCAGAATACCGGCAGTGACATCCTTGGGTAAGTCAACGAGGACGGGTCCTGGTCGGCCAGAGTTGGCGATTTCAAAGGCTTCGTTAATTCTTCGTGGTAATTCGTCAATGCTCTTGACCATGACGTTCCATTTAGTGCATGATCTAGTGATCCCAACGACATCAGCTTCCTGAAATGCATCTGTACCAATGGCGGTTGTGGGGACTTGACCAGTGAAGACAACTAGAGGTATACCATCAGAAAGAGCGTCCTGGATAGGAGTGACCACATTCGTAGCACCTGGACCAGAAGTTACAACGACAACACCAGTTTTACCCGTGGCCTTTGCGTAACCCTGAGCCATATGACCTGCGCCTTGTTCGTGTCGGGGCATAATGAATTTGAAATGGGGTGAATTGTAAATTCCGTCAAATACTGGTAAGATAGCTCCTCCAGAGTATCCGAATATAGTATCGACATTGTGTCTGAGCATCATTTCGTGGAAAATCTCTCCTCCGGTCAGTCCAATGAATGAATCATCCATAAGACCATTTTCGGGATCATTGGCAGGCTCGGCATTGAATCCAGGAGCCGGTTGGGGTCGCATAACTTTGGCAGTTGACTTTGAAGCTGGTTTGAAGCCACTAGCATGGCTGGTGGCAGTACTCTGAGAGCTGGTGGATGTGGCGGTACTGGAGTAAAACCTTGACACCAAAGCCTTTGTAGTAGTTTTGCTTGTAGTCTGAAAAGCCCGCCTCCGAACCTGGCAAGCCAGAGGAGTTCTGAATGCTTTCATCATTTTGAAATGACTTCAGTTTTTCAGAGCGTGGACTGAAATAATAAAAAAAAAAAAAAAAACCTTATAAGCAAATGCGGATATTAAGGACTTAAAGGTATCTTATAAGTATTGGTCCCTCTGGCCGAAACTTACACGATAGCTGCGCTTCAAAATGAAATGAGAGCAAGAAAAATAGAAATAACAAGAAACAAAGAAGCAGAGTGTTTCAACTGTATCCAAAATTCGTGACGAGAAAATACAGGGTTCTGTTATCAAGTGACTGATTCCTAGTGAAAAAGACGAAGTTTTTAGAGTCACCACGAGGAGCACACACAGTAAGAGAAGAAAAAAAAAAAAAAAAAAAGAAAAATTTTGAATCGAAATTGAAAAATTTCAGAACATGGCCCCGATCTCGCCCTCTTGTTGCTACAGGCGCTCTCTTCATGATCCCCACAAAATTCTGGAGTACAAACTATAGCAGATTTAGGCGCCAGCTGGCAAAACCTGGTTGTCTCCCCTTAATTCATATATCAAGCAAAATGCTCCAGAGCTTCTGAACACACATTACTACCCCAAAGCGCGCTTATTATTATTGTTGAAATTAGGCGCCACGTGATCTATTTAAGCGCCACGTGACTTTCACAAGCGCTGTACCTTTTATATAATATGTATGTATAGAATTATACTACACGGCGTTCTCTATACTTGTTTGCGAGCTAACACTTGACGCTCCTTTTATTTAGAACCAATGGCAGAGTAACAATATTAGCATCTGCTCATTGACGTGAAGTAAAAGAAGCCTCCGTCCAATAGTATGTTTATATATTGCTGACTAATAGGAGATCCTGCCATACAAAAACTTCAAAATTACTTCATTATGTAATCATTGCACTTTAACTTCACTGCTCCCAGCCAATTAAATCCGTAGAGAAAAAGATCTTTGACAACGCTTCATCACAGAACTCTTTAATAGTATCTACTATATTCAAGCAAAATGATTCCTTATGAGGCTATGTTACCCGCTGGGGTAATGCTGGTGGTATGTATACGTTGGTTTCTGCTTGTGTTAATAAATTTACTGACGGCTGTCATTTTTTAGCTGGCTGGATTATACGGAGCCACTGCTGCAAACTTGAACTATCTGAGAGTAGGAGGACGTGAGCGAAGAATGAACTACGATTCTTGGGACGTGGCCAGTAAGTGCGCTCGAGCATCCAATTTTGTTGGAAATACAACTAACTGGCATATAGTGCATGAGCGGGACCGAAGACTGACTGGATTCAGACGAGGAAGCAGTGATGAGCCAGTTGCTCCTGAAGAGTTCAAGACCAATTCTCGAAAATTTGTAAGTAATCTGGACAGGATTTTTTTAATAATGTTGCAACATACTTGATATTCAGCATGAGCTAACGGTATCTAGGCATTCAAGACCAATGCGGTTGTTGGACTTGACAATTCAAATAGACTTCTTTAAATTATTACGTACGTTCTCGCTAATTCAATGTTCCTAGCTCAGAGTTTCAAATTCACTTTCTGATATATATGAATTCAAGTCTTGATTTAATGCGATCACCACCATCAGAATTGAAATTTTACGCACTTGAAAAGCCAAGTTGGCAAGATTACACCAGACTTTCCTAGCACACAATATGTCTCTCTTTTCTATGGGGCTGAACTCCCTGGAGGTTAGTGAGGAGCGCATGGAGCTAGCACAGATAGAGTTGGAATCTCTGACTTTTCTCTTTAACAAGTAAGTCTGTTCTATAAAGAGTGTCCGTCAAAATACCAAAGCTAACGAGTTTGTTTCCTTTAGTATGCTAGAAACCTGCAAGAAGAAGTGCATTCCTGCTAGGTACGGGGAAGAGGATCTAAACAAGGGAGAGTCTGTTTGTGTGGACAGATGTGTGTCTAAATATTTCAAGACTAACCTGGAGATAGGTCAAATGCTGAGAGAATCTGGGCAAGGAATGGACTCATTGAATACATACCAGCATGTGCGAACGCCTGAATCTCCATATCAGGCTACCTCTTAAACTATCAGATTTCTCAATAGCAGTGAAACACAAATGTACATATATATATACCAGGCATGATTGACTGAAAACAAATTGTATCAATGATTGACTCGACTCTTTGATTGCAATATAAGCTATTGAATACTGCTTAAGCTATAGGAACACAAATGCATCTTTCTATTCAGTTAATAATGAAAAAGCAAAAGAGGAATAGTATCTGGTCAAAGAAACCTTGCGAGCATTGGAAAAAAAAAATTAATATTACTATGATCGATGAGCTCTTATACTCTATATAATCAATATTGCAATTGCATATAAATAAACGTCAACCAGCTATCCTAGACCGGCGCTTGAAGTAGTCCACCATTTTTCTTGCTGCGGACGGCTCCTTCGAGCTCTTCGGAGTGATGTTGTTAGCAGTCTTGCCGGAAGTACTGGATCTAGCAACACTAGCCTTGGGTCTTACTGTGGAAGCGGAACGGTACACAGTTGCATCGCGTGGTTGGTAATGTGATGTTCCCGGCGCGACAGGACTCTTGTATTGATAATTATTGTCCACTTGAGAAGCGGTTGATTCCTTGGAAGTTGTCTGGTTCAACTCACTGCCACCGTTAGAGATAGCCGCAGGAGGAGCAGTAACATACGTGTACCCTGCTCTATCACATTTAGAGACTGTTGTCGTGGCACTGCTATCATCTTCGCTGATCTCGGTATTAGCAGTAACTTCGGAGGCTCCACTAATAACTCGAGGAGAAGAAGTGGATGAGCTTGGTGTTCTCCGCCCAGTGTCTTTGAAATGAGCAGAAGCAGCAGTGTGGCTGGAAGAAGCCAAAGCCTGGTCTTCATTGCCCATAAAACCAGAATAAAAGCTCAACAAACTGAACCTCTTCCGGTCCCTCGAGTCGGGTTCAACAACTGAAGCCCGGTGGTGCGAAGAGGTGTGTGCTGCTGGTTTCTCTACTGGTCCTCCGCTAACTGCTACCGAATGTCGTCTGGAGTCGCCATGAGAAGCGTGGCCATAAGGTCTTTCGGTTGATGATGGTATTGCTGTTGGATTTGTTGTCGCGGAGGTGTTGTGACCACCGCCGCCAAGAAGCCTAGACAAACCAAAAGAAATGCTCGAGCCTGCTCTTTTGTGGCCCCCCTTCTCATTCGCTTTAGCAGCTGCTACAGAAGAGGACTTTCTTGCTGACGCCGGCTTCTGTGCTGACGACGCTTGCTGGTCATGCTCAGCCTGAGTTGGATGCGGGTTATGATGTTTCTTGGATTTTACACGACTGGTCTGCTGCTGTTGTTGTTGTTGTTGCTGTTGTTTATCATCTTCTTTTGGTTTCTCCTTAGTGCCAGCTGCAGTTTGAACCTCTTGGGTGAACTGATGGTTCTCCTTATCATCGTCCGCAATTGCAACATCGGGGAGAACAGCCTCGGTTGCGCATCCTGGTGCAGCAGCCTTTTCGCCTTGTGTCTCATTGCCTGCTGCCTTCTCTGACAAGAGAGATATGTTGGATCCTGGGCCCGCAAACTCGGCCGTCAGAGCTTGAGTAGATGGACTCGACCTGAAAGAGGAAGGTCTGCTGATTTCTCCGGACTTTGACGAGTCCTGGGAAACTGCCACCTTCGGTTCGCATGGCAAATGAAATCCCATGGGAGGAGGGGATGAAGAAGACGCTAATTCGTCAGAGTTATCGGTGTACTTCCCAATAGGAATAGGTGAGATTGCCAGAGACGATCCACCGGCAGGTATTCCAAAGAACCCTTGAGCCGATGTGCTAGTTGGCTGAAACGACGTTGGTCTTGGCTTCTTTCCATTTGGAGGAGGCAGCCTATTGAAGCCGGGAGCCGCAGCAACAATGGTGTTTTTAGCTTTGTGAGGATGAGAGGAAGGCTTGGCCATTGTACTATCAGTCTCGGAGATAGAATCGGGGATATCCAAAGATGCTAAAACCTCGTCGTTATTACTGTGCAGAGCACTATTAGGAGCAACTCTTCTGTGATCTTGTGAAGGTACCAGCCCTTTACTGTGTGTGGCTTGTACCGAGTGTCTGCGGTCGTGAGAGGGCGTTGGACCAGATCCTAGTGAATTGTAGAATGCGGAAATAGCTGAACTTGCTCGAGAGTGGCCACGAGTAGCCGATGCGAGACTTGAAGAGGAGGATGAAGCTGATGCTGACGCTGAAGAAACGGCGGTGATTGGTTGTGCTTGACGGTATGAGTCCAGTAAGCTGACTGCCGAATTACCACCAGCGGTACTGTTGGATCTTTGATGAGTTCGCTGTTGCGAAGATCCTCCTACGGGTACTCTTGGAACAGCGGGGTATCTAGCTGAGTCACTCACGGTAGCAGTCCGCTTAACTTGAACGCTTTGAGATCGACCCATTGTGGCGGAAGTAGTAGCATCATGCATTACAGCTGTTGTCGAAGCTGAGCGAGTAACCTGTGCTGTTGCTGCTGCGTCTGCCCCTGCTTGGTTGCTTGCTGCGTTGGCAGTACGGTAGCTTCGATCCCATTCTGCAGGCGTCACAGATAAGAAATGCACATGTGGAGACAACCAAGAGTGAGACCTTACTGAGTTAAGATCAATTCTTCTGTTGGGATCAGAAACCAGTATTTTCCGCAACAGGTCTCGCGGCATTGGCCTAATATACTCGGGGAACGTCAGTGGTGTACTTGTGATATATCGATAGAGTCTGGTGATATCCTCACCGTCTGGGTTGGCTGGGTCGTCATCATAAGGAAGGTAGCCTGCCAGCATGGCGTAAAGAATCACTCCACAACTCCAAACATCCACCTTCTGGCCAACATAATTTGCTTCCGACACGACCAATTCAGGCGCTGCGTAACATGGAGAGCCACAAGATGTGCTCATTAAATCAATCACAGGCTCTCCCGCGACAGAAACGCCAAACGAGTTTGCAAAACCAAAGTCAGTAATAATGACATTCTTGTGTTTGTCCAACAATAGGTTCTCCAGTTTCAAATCACGGTGAACAATCCCTTTCGAGTGGAGGTAATGAACTCCGGATACCAGCTGAGCGAAAAGTCTGCATGCCACTGACTCCTTGAGATACTTGTTAGTCAGAATATGGTCAAACAACTCACCTCCAGAGGCGTATTCTAGAACAATTCCAATGTACTTGTCATTATGAATCACTTGCTCCAGTCTCACAATATTTGGATGAGAAAGAATTTTCAATGCATTTATTTCTCTGAAGACTTTTGTTTCCCTGCTGCTTCCTTGTGGTACTGTGTCTTTGCGGATAAGTTTTATGGCAACCTGTTCTGGTTGTTTGCCGTCCTTGCGCCATCCCAGCTTCACTTTTCCAAATTCTCCCTGGCCTAGGGTTGAGCCGAGTGTGTAATCGCCAAATCTGATTTCGCGACGTGCACTTTTGCTGTGGGACCCAGATATCCTACTGGACTGATTCCTAGAAGAGACTCTTGGTGGTACGCTTGGGTCCGTCATGGCTGAGAGACTATTAAAAAGCTATGGGTGTATGGGTATGTGAATGAAGCACCTAGCAAACCAAAGCAAAATACCGCACTTTTCCCTAGTATTTCAGAAAGCCAAAGAAAAGCCAAGCTCACAGGGGAGAAGAAACGCAAAGGGGGAAAATGAAAAATAGAAGTAAAGGAGAGACTGAACCTAGAGTAAAAGAGGCGAGGTTTGTTTTTTGTTGTTTGTTTTCCTCAAAACCAAAAAAGTGAAAAGTCTTTCAGAACTAGTAATGCAATAAAGAGAAAGAAAAGCCTCTAGCGGTATTATCAAAATAGAATTAAGGATAATACGGCCAAAGAAAAAAAAAAAAAAAAGGAATACAGAGTTTAAGCTTCTTGCTTGAGGCTCCTTTTTTTTTCTATTGTGGTTGAACAGATGAAACGCCTTTTTGACCAAAGCGTCTGGAATGAGGACGACGATGACTCCTGGAAAGAGAAGAAAAAAAAAAATTAAGAATAAATAAGCCACTGAAATTTCGAAAAACCTCTTCAAATAATTGAGCCACAAAATTCAAAGCAAAAGATGTTGAAAAGAATTGAAACGGGGAGAGAGAGAGAGAGACGCAACTCAGTGGAGAGGGAAAACTAAGGGTACATTTATTTTTGGAGGAGGATTTCAATATGTCAATTGATTGTTGACAATATTTGTTGTTGTTTTCCTGTCACTCCTAGCACACGCACCCCTGCTCAAAAAAATAGATTTCAAAACAAGAAAAATTACGAGAATATGAGAGATGCCGAAATAAACATCAACAAACAGGAACAAAAAGAAGGCAGATCTATTGATAGCCGTGCTCCGAGATGAATTTCACCTATCTGGGCCGCTAAAGCTATATATAAACATGCACACAGTACACAAGTCACCTTTTTTCGAATTCACATTAAGGGATAGAGAGGATTTGGTTTCCGAAGCACAGGGAGTCGATCTGTGATTTGTGAATTAGGTACTGATCCATTGTCTGTCCTTTTAGCAGCAAGGAATCCGTCAAAGGTTGGCTGCAATCAACTGCCAAGGAAGTAGGACCCGTTAGCTAGCAAGATGCGTAAGCCTTAGGGGGTTTATGTTGGTTATTCTCCTGTACATTCCAGACGGTATTGATAAAGGTTCCTTGCAGAAATGCACAGTTGTGATGAATGAGCGCCTTCATTCGAGAGCGGAAGAAAGACTCGGGTTCCAGGGTCGTTATTTGAGCTGTCGCATGATCCTGGTGTGACAAATGTCTTCAAACGTGAAGGTTTATTAGCTGGGAGCAGCATGTAATGGCGAAGTACCTTACTTTATTGCTTTGATGCGGACGAAGGTGTTGCATTCTTTTAGTGAAATGATTCATCGCTCACCTCAGAAGAAACCAAAATTATCCCTTACAACAAAACAACATGTATGTTCCTTGGAGATGCATGTTTCGGAGCATGAAAAGGTCTCAACGTGTTTCATCCGGTGCAGAGTCTGTACATATGCATGCTTCTGTACAGAACTTTTGAGTCACTTTTGGCAACCTTAAAGGCCTTGAGGGTCGGTTTTTGTTGCTGGTTGGTTATGGTACTCTTCAGAATGGGTACGCTTCCATTGAGAATAAATCTTTTCCCGCTCTTGGGATGCAGTTGAATTGTATCTTAGGATCCAATAAACACATCCAAGATCGCAGCATCCAGGACAGGAATAAACAAACGTTACAGTGGGTGAGCAGACCGGCATAATGTTCCTTTATTTGTGGAAATGTGGTTCTGAGATGTAAACTTTGTTTAATTTCTTCTCTTTTCAGGAGAGTATGTGTGATGGTGTATATTTTCACACCTTGTACACTGACTTTTCTCAATCTAATACTTTGTGGTATGCTGCAAATCAGTCAGAGAGGTACTCTTGATGTCTTGGCCGGACTTGTTTTGCAATTTACGGCTACTTGCAGGTTCTGCAGCGGTACTCGTAAGAAATTTCTTTTGCCCTTTTGACTTTTGACTTTTGACTCTTGCTGCGCCAGGTCCACAAAATCTTATATGGTATTCTGATAGAGTAATAACCGCTTGTTTCTTGAATGGGCTATAAGCATAAAAAGCGTTCATTGAAGAGAATTTAGGGTTTTTCTGTTTTTCTATATAGTGGGGTCATTTGTATATTGCGGAGTGGATCCAACTATATCCTTGTTATATATTTGTTCTCGTTGGGCCTCATGCAGATGTACCTCTGTATACGAGAATGCCTTCCTTTTTTTATTTATGCCGAACGCGTTTTAAAGTTTTGGCTGTCATCTTAGCCATTCCAGCTCTGCTCCGTTTAGCAGAGGGTAATTACGACTATGCTCTAAAACAGACTTTACGTGGTACCAAAGTAGGCCAAATCTTGGAGCATTCTGAGACTGAAATGCTTTTCGACCGAGGCAATGATGTTTTAATCCAAGATAGCACTCCTAATGGCTATTGTTCAGTCGGTTCCAGCTCTGTACGAGCGAAATGACACATGAGATCTATATAGACCTGTGTACGCCTTGAATAGGTTACACATATAAGATTTTAAGCCCAAACTCACAAAGCAGTTTTCAGGCCCAATGAGTGTATTATTTTTCTCCAACTTCTCCTCCTTTTATAAACCTACAGCCTGATTCTTTCTCCCTGTAGTCATTCTATTTAAAAACTTCAGACTGCTTGACAATGTTTTCTTCAGGGCTTTCTTGGATCCATAATCATTATGTAGAATGATCGGCGTTGAAATTTCATCCAAGAGATCTCTCGCGAGATCTGTTTGTACGCGTCAAACGCGAAAGTGCGCCGCAGAGGATAAACATCACTGAAAATTACGCGTAAGTTTATCACAGTACTAACCACACCTACACTATAGTAGATCTATACTATAGTAGTGCGGACAATAAATTTTTAACGTGCACGTACGCGGTCCATTGATAATGCCAGAAAACCAGAGGTGCTTATAACAACACACTATAATATATACACACCCGACAGCATGTACATCTCGCCCACGGAGTTTCCCAAGGCATTCGAGGAGATTCGTCGGAGCTCGGTTTCTCACACAACATGTAAGATTGTAGTCTTTGTGGCATGTTTGAGTATCGACGCGCTCTGTGGAGCACGCATCATGAGCAACATGTTCAAGATGGAGTTGATCCCGCACAAACTGGTACCTGTAGTTGGATACAGAGAGCTGCGAAGCAAGTTTATGGAGTTGGATGAGGATATCAACTCAGTCATTTGCATTGGCTGTGGAGCAACCGTTGATTTGGAAGATTACCTCCAGATTGATAGTACTGGAGCAAACGATACTACTAGCGGTGACCAGACACTGGTACACTCTCAAAGGAAAATATACATTATAGATAATCAGCGACCATGGAATTTGGATAACATATTTGGATCTTCTTCGGTCGTGTGCTTTGACGACGGATCAATTGATGAAAAGCTGGTGGAACACAAACTTGCATACTCGTTTTTATCTTCACTTGAGGACGACGAGGATGATGACGAAGACGACGACGAAGAGGATTACGGCGAGGATAGCGACGTGGAGGATGTTCTTGACAAAAGCAAAGACGAAATGGAGGAAATCAATGAAAACCAAGCTGAAGACGAAGAGATACAGGATATAGACTCTGACGAAGAGGAGATTATAAGGAGAGTCAAACGAAGTACATCAGACAACGACGCGGACTCAGATATGAATAACACTGAAGATACAACTGCGTTCGATCCAAGCGAAACAGACGCAAAAGATGAGGAACAAGAGTTCAGATCACAAAAACGGAAGTTCAGACGAATGAAGCGGAAATATCTCAATCTATTGGAGGATTACTATGCACAAGGAAGCTCAATATCATCAGCATCAACAATACAAATATACTCACTTCTCTCGCTTGCCGGAGAAACCAGCACACAAAACTTGTGGCTCACTATTGTTGGCGTGACTTCGCTAGATACCCAATATCCCATGGTTTATGAGCTACTATATCCTATATTACGAGACGAAGTTGAACGTCTTAGCTCACACAGCATACCATCAGCGTCATCATCATTACCCACTGACGTGATTGCTTCTAATGAGTCAAAACTGTACATTGAAACAGACTATGCAATGTTTCTGCTACGGCATTGGTCACTGTACGAGAGTATGATACACTCCTCTTATTTATCAGCCAAGCTCCGACTATGGACAGAAGATGGTACCAAAAAGCTACACAAGATGTTGGCACGGATGGGGATTGCATTGCACGAATCTAAAGAGTCCTGGAGACATATGGACATATCTCTGAAAAGGTCACTAAAGGAGAAGTTCTCAATTGTTGCGGGTACGTATGGGATCGAGCGAGTTATCAGGCAAGGAATCATTCAGCGATATGGATACAAGAGTTCTGTGTCTGCTGGAGACTGTGTGGACGCTTTAACCGCTCTACTCGAGTCAGGGGCCGTGGAGGGTATAGACGGCATTATTAATGACCAGTCAAAGAAATTACTTCACCAAGGTAATAATAATAATAATAACAACCAACAACAGATGCCCGAAGAGGCTGCAGCTGACAATGATGCTATGAACACGAAAAATAAAGAATGGGTATCGAATTTCTGGGTTGCGTGGGATGCTTTAGATAATGTTGAAAAGCTGCTGGTTGGAGTTGAACGGGCCAAAATTGTACAACGGGCAGTGGTTGCTGCTGGAACTGCGTTATTTGAGAAACGTCAAATCAAAGATCTGAGATCATTTAGGCTGGCTGTAGTAAGGGATGGCGGGAATGCTGAATTAGAGATGTTCCGCAACCCTTTGGTGCTAGCTAGATTGGGAGTGTGGATAGCGGAGGCGTGCGCAGAAGCAAACCCTCAACCGCTACCTTTGGTAGTTGCTGCTTTGGATACCGCTGCAGATACCTATTTGGTACTGGGCATGAACCCAATAAAATCACGAGATGCCGCGGAAGACGAGGATAATGATGATTCCGCTTTCGATGTGAATAATAGATTCGGCAACGCGTTTCAAGAAACAGCGACCGAGATTAATGCCAGGGTACGAATGGATGCGTTTGAGTCTGCAATCATTGAAGTTGTAAAGGATGATCTGTCAAGATTCTTAGAGGCTCTCACCCTCCGAGGAGTGCTGTAAAATAAACTTGTTCTATCTTTTAGTGTGCATAATTTTTAAAATTTTTTTTTTCTATTGTACTAGTATGAACTACGGTTTGACATTTTGAAGTTTCTCTTCTAGTCGCAATATAATTTCCTTTAGGGTCCCAATCTGTAGCTGTAAATCCCCGAGCTCAATCTGCTCGCTATTTTCACCCGCAGTTTTAGAAACAGAAACCTGTAAGTCAGAGACTTCGCTATCCCATTGAGTAGACTCACTCAAAAACTCAGGATCGCCAGAGTTTATTGCCCGGTCTACTTGCCGTAGCTCGTCATTTAAGTCTGTCCTCTCCTCATTGAATCCGTCCAGCAGATCCCATTCTTCGTCGACTTCATTTGAATCATCTGGTAAGCCCTTTGATCTATTATAACCTACTCTTCTGGCAGACTGAGCCTCGGTGAACGCAATGCACAACAAAATAGGGGCATAGACAATGGTCATTACCACCTCATTTACTTGATGGTAAATTGTTTCATCGAGCCACCACTCCAGGGGTAGCATCAGCAGCAAAGTTTCAATCAGATTCAACGGTGGAATGAATACATTGGAATCCGGTGGCCGGACGTATCTCAACGTCTTTTGAGCCATTAAAGCCAAGTACTCATCAACTGCATTATCATAAATCTTCTGATACGCACTGTTGAATAAAGCCACCAGAATATTCATGAGCAGCACGCTTATCAGGAAAGTGAAAACGTAGTAGAGAATCTCTCCGTAAGGCGGGGCATAGTTTACAATCCATTCAAATTCCGGTGAGGCCAAAACAGTTCTAGTCATAACCCCAAGTACCACTTTAGTGGCATCTAAGCTACCATCAATTTGGTCCAGAGCAATAAAAGCTTGCAAGAACCCACCGCCAATAACAGCCAGCAAAACAAAGTATATGATACTTTCCTTCATGAGTTCCTGCAATACTACTAGCATAGCACCAAAAAACTGTATGGAGTCAAGATACAACAGCAGTCTTCCCCAGACGAACGGTGCCATGCAAGCTAGTAATCTTTTAGCCGATTCCATCTGGCTGTATCTCAATCCCAGAGAGATGGATACTAGTATGTACAGACTGTCGTTGAAGGCATTCCAGAATCCAAAATAAGCAAGCCCCACTGAAGCCAGCTTCATTAGCTCGTCTGCCAAGTACGCCACGGTGAACAGATGAAACGCAATATTTGCAGCCAGTTCTGAGCTGGATTGGCTATTATCGTCATTGACCGCCAGTGTATAAAGACCCAAATAGATTACAGATACAATCAATTGGATATAATTCTGATATTTCGGAGTTTTGATTCTGTCAGCATCGAAGTGCACAGAAAACCGAGTATCGTTAACTTGTTTGTAAAACACGAACTCGCCCTCGTCCTGGTCACTTTGTATGATCCAGCCTCGCCAGAGCCATTCCATACAACGTTGGTATCCACACGAGCCAATTACCACAGTACAATGCAGATCCACTGCAAGTTCAAGCGCGCTTACTGGCCTGCTATCTCGGCCATGAAGTGTAATACTGTGTCTACGGCATAACATATCTCTAAACAGATAATAATCATCAGGCTCGGACTCAATTATCCTCTTGGCAAGCCATTGAGCTGCTAAAGCTCGAGACATGTATAGCTCAGTTTCATAGAGTGTTTGCTTAGCAGCATTATGGTTCCATCGGTAAACTGTCAATAGAGCAAAAATAATGGTGGACCTATATCGACGAGAACTTGTCCCCACTTTACCGTCACCTTTACCACCAGCAGCTTTGAGCACCAGCTCCAAAACCTGCCCAGTCAACTCTGGAGATCTTGACCCGACAATTGACGAATCTTCCACTGCGCACGGCAACGCTACGTCAATCACCTTCTTGACTCTCATGGCAATCTTGAGCACATGCTTTGGCCCCACGCTGAGCGTAGCTTCCGGAGGTTCTTCCATACTGTGCAGTCTACTATTCCGCTAGAAATAATAGCTCGCAGAGAAAAAAAAAGCAGAGTATTTTAGTATATACTTTGGAATTTATATTCCCGACAAGGAAAGCCTTCTTTATCAGGGGCTGTTCAAGGCGGGGAGGAATTTATATATATGATCTAGGGGATGAGGGAGTTCGATCAGTACTGGCAGTACTGATACTAATGCATAGGGTTCGCTTACAAGCATGTAGTTCCCCTTTATGTACTCTCCTCAAGACTTTAACGGAGCATTTCGCATCGTAGGCATACATACAGCCAGCTTAACGGATCTAAAATATAGTCATTGTATCAAATAGTGCAGTGCTGACCAAGACTAGTCTCGCTGAAGTGAAAGTTCGTCCAAGTAATATATATGTTTCGAAGTTACGCGCGCGTACATCCAATAGCTTTGACTCGATTACATCTTACGAAGTGGACCGATCTCAAATTTTTTGCTGTCACCGCATCAAAAGTTAGAATTATAAGAGATCTCTAATTGTGTCATAACCGAGAGGTACATAGGGCCGAGGATTTTACACAACTCTGGACATCATTATTTCCACCAGCGAACTTGAGAGTTTCTCAATAAATTTGACACTCTGCTAAGAGGGAGACACTGAGCAACTGACAATGAAGCGCTGTTCAGCTGGAGTATTGTCGCTTGCCAGATGCACTACTAATACTAGTAGACGAGTGCTGCAAAATCACTACAAGCATAACCTAAAAGCTTATTATTCCTCCGCTTGCAGGCCGCATTCAGGTAAAGCTGCTGCATTCTCTTGCCGTATCCACAAACTTGATAGGACGAATGTCTCTGGGCGAAGAGCATACTCGTCGTCGCCAGTTGAGCTAGGCGAAAGAGAGAGTGACGAGGTTGATGTTTGTATTGTAGGAGGTGGCCCTGCAGGACTTGCTGCTGCTATCAGACTCAAGCAACTTGACGAGTCTGGCGAACTGCGTGTAGTTATCCTGGAGAAGGGTGCAGATACGGGCTCCCATATTCTATCCGGTGCAGTGCTTGAACCCAGAGCTTTAGACGAGTTGCTACCAAACTGGCGAGATTCACCACCACCAACAACTACAATGGTTGAATCAGAGGGAATGAAATTCTTAACTAAGAAATTTGCAATTCCAGTCCCAGAGCCACCGCAGATGCATAACAAGGGCAAAAATTATATTGTTTCACTAAGTGAAGTGGTGAAGTGGCTAGCGGAGAAGGCCGAAGAGGTTGGAGTCGAGGTTTACCCCGGGTTTTCAGTCAGTGAGCTGGTATATGATGCCGAAGGAACTACTGGCGCTGGTGCTGCAGTCAAGGGTATTGCTACTAACGACATGGGTATTGCCAAAGATGGCTCATTGAAAGATAGCTTTCAGCGGGGTATGGAGTTTCATGCCAAGGTAACTCTGCTGGCCGAGGGATGCCATGGTTCATTAACAAAGCAAGCAATGAAAAAGTACAATCTTCGAGAAAACTGTGACCCACAAACTTATGGGCTGGGTATCAAGGAAGTCTGGGAAGTTTCTCCCAGCAAATTCAAGAAGGGGTACGCCGCTCACACAATGGGCTGGCCTTTGACCAGTGACGTTTATGGCGGTGGATTTATTTATCATTTTGGCGAAAACATGGTCTCTCTAGGGATAGTTGTTGGTCTTGACTATCAGAACCCTTACGTTTCCCCTTACCAGGAGTTCCAACGTATGAAGCATCATCCCTTCTATGCTGATGTTCTCAAAGACGGCAAGTGCTTGAGTTACGGTGCTCGTGCACTTAACGAGGGTGGATATCAGTCGATACCTAAGCTTGTTTTCCCTGGAGGTGCTCTGATTGGAGATACTGCCGGGTTTTTAAATGTTCCCAAAATCAAAGGTACTCATACTGCCATGAAATCAGGCATGGTTGCTGCTGAAGCTGCCTACGAAAAAATCAAAGAGGCTCAGCAAGCTGAGAATGGAGGCGAAGCCAAGCCAGCAGAGCCAATAATTTTGGACAACTACGAGGCCAAGTTGCGTGATTCTTGGGTTTACAAAGAGCTCTACGAAGTTAGAAACATTCGGCCGTCTTTCCATAACCCATTGAAGCTCTACGGCGGTATCATGTATGCTGGACTTGATACTATGATCCTCAAGGGCAGAGTTCCCTGGACATTCCACCATCCGACTACTGATGCTGCAATGACGGAGGACGCTTCCAAATTCAAGCCGATTGACTATCCTAAACCGGATGGGAAATTATCTTTCGACTTGCTAACGTCAGTATCAAGAACCGGAACATACCACGATGAAGATGAACGATGCCATTTACAGCTACCTAACCAGGATCTACAATTGCATGCTGAAATTAGTTACCCTAAGTACAAAGGCATAGAGCAAAGGTTCTGCCCCGCAGGCGTGTATGAATATCTGCCAGATGAATCTGGGAATAAGGATGCTTTACCAAAGTTCCAGATAAATTCTCAAAACTGCATTCATTGCAAAACTTGTGATATCAAAACACCAGCACAGGATATTAACTGGACCGTGCCAGAGGGTGGCGATGGTCCAAAGTATGTAATGACTTGATCCGCCGCTGAGAGGTGAAAAAAAAAACAGAAAGAAAAAAAGAAAGAAAGAAAGAAAGAAAAAAAAGGCCTTATTGGAAAGAACGAGGCTCATCCATGTAAACTAAATTTAAGCAAAGTCAGTACAAAACTATCCTGTTAAACTAATCTGGAAGAGTAAATTATCTTGGCCGTGCTGAAAAAAATGGTACGACACTCGTCTTGAAAGTTAGCCGACATCGACGATTTAAGCATATGTTCACATCCTCAGGGGCGGAGAGGACATAACATGCCCATCTCATTTTCCAGCTGCAATTTCGGACAGTTTTGATATACCGCAAATTTGATTTTTGACAATAAAGGCGATGCAGATTGTATAGCCACGGACTTGGAACTTGAAGCTGGGAAAACCAAAGCCAACAGCCGTCCTAAATAATGATAATAAAAAACTCGTTCATACATTCAAAGATATCTAATCCAAGTTATATATGTTTATAAATATTCCTCCATTTCTCCTTCACTCAAGCTACTCTTTTTGTTTTATCTCTCGCTTGTCTTTAATTTTTTTTTTTTTTTTTCCATTTTAAACTTCAAGCAACCCATATAGGCAACACATTTGCCAGGTTCGGATTGCTTCCATTGTCGCTTTTCTCGTTGTTAAGCTGGTCCAAAGCCATTTGAACGTCCTCATCGTTTTTGATTGTAATGAAATCGTCATCCTCATCGCGGTATTTGAGTCTCAGTGGGGAAGGTATTTGTTTACTGCAAAGTCTAACCTTACGCTCAACCCGCTCAAGCAGTTGATGATAGTTGATATCGAGCGGCATGATTAGCAAAAATGAATCATCAAGGCAATTAAGTTTAATCTTAATCTGGTTGCTGTGACCATTGAGCGAGCTAGAGCTTGTGGTTTTAGTTGCCATAGGCAACTGGCTTACAACTGCATCTGCTGCTGCACCACCACCACCATAGTTACCAAAGGACCCTGATCTCTCGCCACCAGCTCCTCCTTCAGTAGACGACCCATCAAGGGCTGTACTTCGCTCCTTCACAACACCAGCACCCCCACCACCCATGCTCATATTCAGGTTATCACTCTTTGCACGAGCTGCAACCTGTGCCAGGGGTGGACCCATCACTCCAGAATGAGGAGAGCTAGTAGATCGATGGCGAGCATTTGAGTATGTACCATTAGTGCCGCCTCCAACGACTCCATTAGTCGAGTTGTTCAGGGCACCAGGCCTCATATACGTCGAGCTAATGGAAGAAGTAGATGACAGTGATACATTACTTCCTTGGCGTGATCGTATCTTTAACATACTGTCGAAATCTTCAGAAACATCATAATCAGCCGCTTGCTGCTGCTGAGGAAGCGATTGAGAATGATGCAGCTGATAATGCTGGTTACTGTGAAACTGCTGGGGTGATTGAATCACGGGCTGCTGATTACCATAGCCGGTCTGTACATGAAGTGGGGCTTGTCGAGGTCTCTGCTGCTGCTGTTGTTGTTGTAGCTGCTGGCGGTGGTACTGTTGATACTGATACTGCTGCTGCTGTTGTTGATGCTGCTGGTACTGCTGCTGCTGCTGTTGTTGTTGCTGCTGTTCATGCTGATGCTGGGAGCCATATGAGTTTCGGTCGGTGGATTCATCGTCTGACTCGTGATAACTGGTTCTGTTTACCAGAGTGTCCTGATCGCCAGTGCTAAAAGATGGTGGAGCCCCGTTAGAGTACAAATCAGCTTCCTCATACCGCGCAACCATTCTCCTTATGGTGGACTCCCACTGGTTAAGAGCTTCGTCGTTGCGGAACCGGATATCAAAAAAGCCAGTGTCAGAAGCATCATCTTTACCCCAAGAAATATGCAACAGGTAACCTCCTTCCCTTTTGGAGACAGAAACATCAGTTATATATGCCATATAGATTCTTCCCTTTAAAATGAGAGACGATCTCTTGCTTTCCTTACTGTTCCTATCATTGTCCTTATTACGCTTCGATGTCAAAGACATTGCAGATTTCTTGGAAGGAGAAGCTTCCTTACAGCATAAAATGATATTCTCAAATAAATATAAGTGATACTCCCGCTCAAACCCAACTTTGGCAACCGGGAAAACACCGTCGTACAGCAACGCCCCAAAATCATCCAGATTATGGCCCCGCCAATCTCTTAATCGCTCGTTCAGGTCCTTCACAACCTGAATGTTCTCTACCCGACGCTGATTATCATTGACCTTGTTGGTACAGTACCTCATTCGCTCCAGGCCATCGACAATTTCCTGAAAATAAGGAAAATCAGGGGAAGTGTACTTGATGAGCTCCTTGAGAAGTAATGGGTACTTGCATATCCTCTGGATAGGCTTGATCAGCATGCACTGCAGTTCATAAGTAGCTTCAACGATATGATTTAAAGCATTCAACTTTTGCACTTCTGCAGCAGCCATATCACAAGCACGTTGCACGTTGAGTGCATACCCCACATACACATCAAACCCTTCTTCCAAGTTTAAAAATATAGCACCCATACGTTGCTCCTGTGGAGGAAGCTCGGCATTGTACTCAATGGCCACCAATACCCGTCGCTGGAAATCAATCAGCTGAATCAAGTTTGGAAACAATGCATGTATACTATCAGCGCTCAGAATATTCTGTTTGTGCAGCTGATGGTAATATCTAGTCAATACTTCCAGATCCTGCACATATTTCCGTTCAGTCATTACAGTTTCATTGATAACTTGGTCGCGTTTATCCATAGGTTGTTGAGGAGACTGAGCGTCCCCGCTTTCCCCCAGTCTGCCTTTACTCTGATCCTCCTCAGCTTCTTCTTCTGGGCTAGGCTTGTGTGCCAGACCCCGTTTTTCAATAGTGTCCACGATAAGCAACACTGTATTCAACACTTTGACAAAATCATTGGTGGAGTCACTGAATACATTGGTGATTGTAAAGAGCATATTGTCAGTATATCCGAGCTCAGACTTGCAGCCTTGGACGAAATCGTAAACTGCCCTTTTGGATGCTCTAATGTCATCAACCACCATGGGAGCTTTCAGGGGAACCTTGGGGTTCAAGGCATTAAACAAGGCACAGAGTGAGCATCCTAGTCTGAAAAATCGCCAAACATGGGTCACCGGATCCACTTTGCTTCCTGGAGGCAGAATGTTCATGGAATACTCAGCCATTGCCCAGCATGGGTTACCAATGACCGAGCTGCTCGAAGAAGCTAGTGGTAAAGAGGAAAATGACGCATTAGAAGTGACTGTTCCAGGAGTAGGGGGCATAGTACTACTAGTTGGCGAGACTAAGTTCACGCTCGACCCATTACTTTCCCTCGAGATGTGTGGTTGCATTGAGTTGTTGTTATTATTATTATTATTGTTGTGACGATTATGCTGAAAGTGATAATGTATCGGTTCGTCTCCGTTACAAGCATCAAGGTAAGGTTGAAGTCCAGGAATACGTGCCAGCCGTTTTCGCAAAGTTTTGCACACTTGATAAAAAGAAGTCTCTGCATCTGCAGGACGATTAGAGATTAAACCTTGCGCCATCATTGGCCCGCCAATGACACTACCAGCCAAACTCACCGAGCTATCGTTAGCCGAGCTGGTGCCGCTACTACTTCTTGCAACCACTGCTGCTGCTGCGCTACCATTGCCTAGCATGTTGATTTTCGAGGAGCTGCCAAAGCCTAAAATAGGACCCGTTTTTGCTGATGATGGTGAGGGTTGGGCTCCTCGCACCGACCAGGCATGTTTCTGCTTTGGAATCGACGACTCTGAATTGTTGAGACTGATGGGAGCGCCAGCGCCGAGAGAACCCACGGAGCTATACGTAGTTGACAGTTTAGGAGTTGAGCCTTTGACGCCGTGGTAAGGGGTCGTCGCCGAAGAAAGCTCGGGGATTCCACCAACACTGCTGTTGCTTCCTCCATTGGCGCTGCCACCAGTACCGAAAGCAGGACTATTGTTCAGATTGTGATGCGAACCAGCGCCATGCGCCAAAGATAAATCTGAGCCCGACTGCGATATGTAAGACGAGGCAGTCGGCGATGTGAATGGCATCTGTTGGAGATTAATTTGGTTCATTCTTTCACCCTTCAGCTAGAAAGATAGTGAAAATCCCAGAGATTAGTATCCCAGATGAAAACTAGGGCAAAAAAGAAAGACTACCCTCCCAGAAAGAACAAAAAGGCAGGAGAGGAATGCGAACAAAAAAAAAAATCAAAAGATTGAAAAATAATCAGAGATTACTGTAGAAAAAAGAGGGTTTTTCTCAGAGCCCCTTTGATGAATAATAATAACAAATTAATCAAAAACGATGAAAAATAGCAGAGAAATGAAAAATAAAACAGCTGAATAAAAAACCCACAGGAAAAAAAAGATGAAAAAGCCAGAGACGAATATCCACGAAAGGACTAGTCTAGAAGAGTCCTTACGTGGGGTTACAGCGGAACAAGCAGGCAAAAAAAAAAAAAAGGGTAGTCAGAAATAAAAAGGACCAGAGCTGAGAGGTGTGTGAAATTAATGCAACTCTAATGAGGCAAAACACGCGCGCACGCACTAAAAGAAACCCACAAAACTCGCACTTCGAGAGTCCACAAACAAACAGAAGAAGACCCTGGTTACGTGTCCGTCAGAAAGCAGCAGCCAAAAGGTCAACGTCGTAGTGTTTTAATTGTTCTTTTTTATTTGTGCTTCTTTGGATTCTGTTTAAGCTTTTACAGATTTTAGGGTTTTGTTATTCGATTTTGTTTATTTGAACTGAATTGGTGGTTGAAAGAGGTTAATTAAGGGGTATATACGTGCCTTTTTTGTTTTTGTTTTCCACAGTATCGAAATTAAATTTCACACTCCACACACATTATGGCCCTCATTTCGCTATACTCTCTATAGAGAACTCTATGCTAACTATTAGTAGAGCCACAGTTTGTGGCATCTTGTACTACTACTGTGCTGGTTGGCCTGTTGACAGCACTTTTGCTGGTCGCCCAATCTGACGGAAAGCAAAAAAAGGCCCCACAGTTCCAAAAGGCTAGAGAAGCAACCGCAAAACGATGAAATAAGTACGCCGGAAACACAATGAAGCTGGGTGGATACCTTTCTGTCCCGGTCTTTTTGCTTAACTTTGGTGTCTCTCCGGTTTTTTTTATTTTTGTGTGGAGATGCTAAGCTTTCTGCATCCTCCCAGTCTGTGCGTGCCCGCGTAGCCGTCATGCTTGACGTACGTCAAACGCCAGTATACTTCCGGACAAAAAGGTATTCAGAATACTTTATTTTTATTTTAGTCTTCTATTTCCATCATGTCTTCTATCAAGACCGCACCTTGAAATTTTTCCTGAGCATCATCAAGCCACAAATCGTTCAAGACCAATAGAGTTTTTATTCCAAGTATCACTATGCTACAACCTTTTTTTTCTTTCGTATCACTATGCTACAACCTTTTTTTTCTTTCCTTCTTTCTTTCTTTTCGAATGCAACCCCCCCCCCCCCCGGTCAGAAGGATCCTCCCAAGAAAAAAATCTGCAAATATATTGTATATACACATGTTTACTGGTCTTTCCGAGCTCGTATAACCCTGTCTGCAGCCCATACTCCTCGGTCAATCAACGCTGCCGCGGAGATGACTCCACCAACGGAGGCACAAAGGCCAGCCAAGAATCCTCCAAATGTTCTCTCTTGAGACTCTCGGTGTATGATTTTCATTGGTGATATCTCGTAGGCAAAAATCACCCCAGGGAGCCCGCCCTTTTGGTGCAAGGTATGAGGATGGTCTTCGTCGCGGCCACCAATCAGATGCCTTTCATGACTAGTCACACTGTACTGGTTTGTTTCCACCACGGGTCCATCCAAGGGCTCGTATCGGGTGGCTACAACCTTTACAAAATAGTTAAACTGGAACGCCTTCTCGTACGTGTTATGTATAGCATTCTCGAGGGGATTGCTCGGCTCCTGGTGCTGACTTTTGAGCCGTTGCAGCTGTTTCGAGTCTGGCTGGGGCCCAAAGGAAAGCTTATTGATTGTATGAGAGCACGTAAAAGGCATATCTTTGTTGAAGTACAGCGTGGTATCATGGCTATGATGATAGTTTTGAGTAAATGATGCTCCCGGAGCGAAATGGAAGTTTCCAGCAACTTTGTTGACACGTATCGTTCCTGCGACATTGCAACCTTCAGATTTATGTGATTGCAACTGGTCCTGGTAATGCTCCTGCTCGCACTGTTCAATTCCTCCACCATCGTGGAAAGCCCAGCCCTTTTTGGCATAGGCAGCCTTGACATCGGCACAAGAATTGCAGCACTCGTCCTCAGTCTCGGCGGCTCCCCAGCATGATCCACAGTAGTCCGGATCCTGACTTCTTTTCCCCATCTCCGCCTCAATCTCAAGCATCAGCGGTGTGGCGGAAAGCTTTTCACCTTCCTCGTCTAGTCTAGTTTTCACAATACCATGCTCAACTTCCTGCTGCACCTCGCCAGACGCATCCATGATATCCAGCGTGACCAAATCGCACGGCATGTTGGGGAAAGTAACATCGATATGTATTTCTAGTCTTTCGCCCCGGGCAGCATCTACCACCAGCTCAGGTCTATCCACAATGCGTCTGTAGTCCACCCACTCAGAGACAGCCATCCACAAGATGAGGACCGCAGCCACGATGGTGACAATTCCACCAGAAGTTGTTCTTATCCGGGCATCCTCGACAGTCTTTGCAAACACATCAAAGGACACGAGCCGTTTGGGCGGCATCTATTAATTTTTTTGTGGTATATATATAGATATCACTTGAATCTACCAAACTGGAAAGAGCTATAGTAGTACTAAGGGGTTTATCCTTCGAGATTTGAATTTTTTGCTGTGTGTGTGTGTGCTACTACAGCGAGATGAAAATATTCACTCTTAGCGAGAGATCGAGCTCAAATTTGAGCTAAACGTACCGAGCAAGAGTCTCCCCCGTTACGTAATGGGTAGGAAAATGTCATCCTAGGTGAGTCTCCCCCGGGGGAAGTAGGCCTGTTCAAATGAGCCTTATGGTGCATGTCCAACCAGACTACCATGATTCTCTCGGTCCTTAGTCTAATATTAAGAAGAGCACGCGCGCGTGCCAAAAGATTTAGCTAACTTTATAGTTTCACATCTGAATTAAGTCAAAGTGGTTCCTCTCCCGGTAGGGGGGACTCAGGTAAGAATCTGATGGTCTCTCACCTACTCCTTGGGGAGGCTCACCAAATACCGCACACGCCGTGCAAACTGGGCTCAGGGTTTCCGGGATCCCCGCTGGTGCAACTTTTTATGTCACTCTCCCCCAGGTGAAAAAACTCTTTGTGTATTTCTCAAGAGCCCCAGGAGAAACGCACCCAAATCTCTCCTTATACCGAAAATAAAACCTTATTATATACAAGGCCAGCTGACCTTTCTAATGACTCTCAAAGTTTGGCCTGGAAAAAAAGGAGACTTTAATCCTCCGGGGAATACGCCGAGATTTGCTCCGGCAAACTGAAAATTCGAAACCTGATCCAAAAGATGAGAATGTTCCGGGGATTGTGGAAAAGCTTAATCCGCGATCGTTGTTAGTAGACGGGGGAAAAAGCTGGAGTAGTAAGCAAGAAAACGATCACCTCAGATGTGCACCAAAACCCTGGACTACTTCATATATAAGTCTCCTGTTGTCCCCTTTTCTTGTCTCCTTTTTTTTTTATTTTTAGTCAAATTAAAATTGAAGAGTCCTCCTGAAAAAAAATGTCTAAATACGTAGAACACCGTACGCATCTCTCGGATATCTACTCTAATGTGGACTACCAGATCCCCCGCTACAAGAAGCTACTCACCAAGTTTGCTGAGCTTTACGGCCCCCAGTCTCCGGATATCCTGATCAGGTCTCCCGGTAGAGTCAATATTATTGGAGACCACATTGACTACAACTTCTTCTCGGTGCTTCCTATGGCCATTGATGCTGATATGGTCATGGCCATCAAGATCACCAATGACGACAAGATCGTGGTCAATAACGTTGACTCCGACAAGTTCAGCGCAGAGACCATCAATATCCCAGCTGACGGTTCTCTGGTGGCTATTGACGACACCAAGTCTGACTGGGTCAATTATTATCGCTGTGGACTGGTTGTGGGCCACAAATTTCTCAAGGAACAGAACTTGAAACATTTCATCAAACCTGTGGGACTCCGCATCCTTATTGACGGCAACGTGCCCACCGGAGGTGGACTTTCCAGCTCTGCTGCTTTTGTTGTATGCTCCACTTTATCTACTCTTCTTGCTAACGGTTACAAGGACGTGTCCAAGCAGAAGTTGGTTGAGTTATCTACTCAATGTGAGCAGCTGGTTGGTGTAAACACCGGAGGTATGGATCAGTCTGCAAGTGTATATGGACAAAAGAACAATGCTTTACATATCTCCTTTGTCCCCAAGATTGAAGTTCAGGAGTTTGCCTTTCCCGATATAACTCCTCCCTTGACTTTTGTTATCGCAAATTCACTAGTGGTTGCCGATAAATACAAGACTGCGCCTATCCACTATAACCTGAGAGTGGTTGAAATGGCCATTGCTGCGAACGTACTGGCTAAGAAACTCGGGTTGTCAATCCCTCAAAATGGTAACTTGCAAGTTGGTACTTTGAGAGGTGTGCTGGAGGCATATTTTGAGAAACAAGGCGACAAGGTGCCCTATGCTGCTGACATTGAAGATTCGAGAAAGAAACTCGCCAAGTTAGCTGAACTAGTTAAGGAGATTCTGACTAAAAAGGAAGGTTATACCACTGAAGAGGCTGCTGAGCTACTGGGAATTTCTACAGACGAGATCAAGTCCATCTACATGTCTACTTTCCCAGTGCGATACGAGAAACTTCAACTATACAAGAGAGCGCTCCATGTCTACCAGGAAGCTGCAAGAGTCCTGGAGTTTTTGGCTACTTTGGAGAACGTTTCAGATCAAGCTCAGCTTATGAAGAAGCTGGGCCAGCTCATGGACGAGAGCCACCAATCATCAGTTGAGCTCTGTGAAAACTCATGCCCAGAACTAAACGAGATCTGTAAGATTGCACGGGCAAATGGTGCTACAGGGTCAAGAGTGACTGGCGCTGGATTCGCCGGGTCTACTGTCCACCTGGTGTCTTCTCCAGATGCTCCCAGACTAATGAAAGCCTTGAAAGAGCAGTACTTTGACAAGCATTATCCTGAGCTGACAAAGGAGCAGCTTGATGAAGCCTTGTTAGTGTCACAGCCAGGAAGTGGTACTACCATCATTGATGACATTTCCTTGGATTGAAGCCACAGTCAACTAAATAATCTGAGAAAAAAAAAAAAGGGAATGGTAATCTAGGCCTCGAAGCAAAAGTACATATAGTCTAAAGAACTTTCCAATCACTCACTCGTATTTAATAATAAGCAATACGCCATTAAAAACATCACAGACTATGTATGTATGTATATATACACATTAAGCTACCATTTAGCAGCTCCGTTATTCACCCATGAGGACCCGTTAGAAACAGTCGATCCACCAGGCGCACTTGTGCCAGGGTACCAAATCGTAGAAGCTGAATTAGCCGATGATGCACCAGGTACTCCAGGAATCGGCATTCTCCAAGTGGAGCCCACAGCAGGAGCAACATGAGCTTTGCCATTACTGTTAGAATTCTCTGAAATGGCACCATGTGTCAAATCAAACAAGCCAGTACCACGCCCTCTTTGCAAATCATGAATCTGTTGAGGTTGCTGTTGCGGTTGCTGGTTCTGCTGCTGGTTCTGCTGCTGGCCTTGCTGTTGAGCTTGATGTTGCTGATACTGCAGCTGCAGCTGCTGCTGCATGAAAACTTCATCGTCCTCGTCATCGCCAAGTAACGCGCGAGACCCCATAATACGATTGATCTCATCAACAGGATTATCTTCATCAGGGTCAACATTACCATTAACCGTGTTGGAATACCCAGCCATGGGCCTTCTGATAGGAAACATCCCGTTACCATTCAAGTTAGGCGAGTTTCCAAAAGACAGGTTAGTACTCAAAACTGGAGGGGTACTCAATGGCGGCGAAGCAGTCTGATACAATTTTCCCAATGATGCATTCGATGGTTGCTGTTGTTGTTGCTGTTGCTGCTGCTGCTGTGGCAATTGCATTGTGGCCGGAACTTGGAACGGACTTAGCGACATCTTACCATTAGATGTTGCTCCACTGCCGCCAGTACCAGCGGACTGAATAGGTACGGTATTGATAGCTTTGCTTCCTGGAAATTGCGGAGAAAGACCCTGAGAGTTACCATTGTTAACACTATTACCACCATTAGCTGCTGCATGCTGGGAAGTACCTGAGAAGACCCAGCTTTCATCTTGATGCATGTTGACCCCTGGCAAAGCTGGCGAAATACGCGTGTTGTTGTTGACTGGTATCGACTGGTGCGAGGGGAGCTGATGAGATGATGGCATCATAGAGTGTGGGAGAGTAGGGGGCAAACCATTGACAAGAGGTAACTGAGAAGGAACGTCGTAAACAGCCTGTGACTGTTGCACCGGAGTGCGATGAATACGCTGAGCCTGAGCCTGAGCCTGAGCCTGAGCCTGAGCCTGAGCCTGAGCCTGAGCCTGAGCCTGAGCCTGAGCCTGAGCCTGAGCGTGCGCGTGAGCTTGAGCTTGTGCATGTGCCTGAGCTTGAGCGTGTGCCTGTGCTTGTGCCTGAGCTTGAGCTTGAGCCTGAGCGTGTGCCTGAGCCTGTTGCATCTGCTCTTGAAGCAAGATTTCTCTTTGCATCAGTCGGTCTCGTTCAAGTATTTGACGCTCCATTTCTTGTCGCTCCAGCTCTTGGCGTTCAAGCTTCTGCTGCTCTTCCAAACTTCTAGCGCGTTCTCTCTCTTCTCGCTCTCGTTGCTCTCGCTCTCGTTGCTCTCGCTCTCGCTGCTCTCGCTCCCGCTGCTCTCGCTCCCGCTGCTCTCGCTCCCGCTGCTCTTGCTCTTCAGCTAACCGCAACTTCTTCTCCTCTTGCTCCTTCTCTTCCTGAAGCTTTTTCTTCAGTCTTATCTTCTCTTCTCTCTCCTGACGCTCTCGTTCACGCTGCTCCTTTTTCTTGCGGATCTCCTCCTCTTCCTTTTCTCGCTTGAGACGTTCACGCTTTCGCTCTTCTTCAATCTTGCGACGCTTCTCTTCCTCAGCAGCTCTTCGTTCAGCATCGCGCTTCATCTTCTCCTCCATTTTCTTACGGCGAGCTTCATCCTTCTTGCGAGCTTCCTCAGCTTTCAAGGTAGCCTCAGCTTGCTCCTTTTCAGCCTGCTTCCGAGCCTTTTCCTCTTGCTGACGACGTTTCTTATCCTTCTTTTTCTCTTTATCTCTGAGTTTCTTCTGTTCACGCTCTTCTTGAAGTCGGCTTTCTTCTTCCAATTCCTCAAGAAGCTTCTTCTGACGCTCGCGAGCAACATTTTCCCTATATGCAGCAACTACTCGTTGTTCAAACATTCGAGCAGCAAATATCTGTAGCATATGCCTGCTCTCCTCAACCCGTTGCTCTTCAGTGATAGACATGTCATCCTCCTCCTCGTCATACTCTTCATCATCATCGTAATCTTCATCGTCAAACTCTTCTTCTTCTTCTTCTTCGTCGTCATCAAACGCATCCTCGTCGCCTTCTTCATCATTACCCTCGCCTTTTTCCTCGAGCTCTCCATTATCATCCTCATCGTAAAATTCAGCTTTTAAAACATGAGAACTACCGTTAGGTCGTGAATTATCAACACTGATGGCGTTGTTTTCATTGTTATCATTGCTGCTGGCATTGCTTTTGGTGTTGGTGTTGCGTGCGCTACTTAATGCATTATTGTTGAGTTCATCATCTCCATATTCAGTAACTGAAGCAAGCGTTTGCTCTTCTCTGGCCATACGACGTTCAGCTAGCTGTTCCATCATGGCAATGAATTTCTTACCATCATTGCGTACCAAGTCATCGGCAACGCTGAGTATTCCCCAATTGAAAGGGTCTTTTGGTATACCCAGTGATGCTGCGCTGTTTGGGTCTGCGAGCTCCTGCTGTCGTCTTTCCAAGTCTGTTACTGGTGGCGGTGGCGGTGGAGGTAGAGGTGGAGGTGAGGGCGGCGAGGGCGGCGGCGGCGGTGACAGTGCAGAAGAATTTCCAATCTCTAGTGAAGAATTCTGCTGTTGAACAGCAGTATGAAACGACGTTGAATGACTGTGTGTGTTTTCATCATCAGCTTCATATTCATCTTCATAATCATCTTCTCTGTCGCCGTAGTCCTCCCCATGTTCACATCCGTGGGTATGAGTGTGCTGTTCTGGGTGATGGTGATAATGATGATGTTCACAGTAATGCGGCTCCTCTTCGTCATCTTCATCCTCCAACTCGTACTCGTCCTCGTCGCCAAAGTCGTAATGCCGGTGTTCATAATCTTGATGCTGATGTGAGGGATATTGCAGCTGTTTAGGAATAGCTCCGTTAGGTGGAGGAGGTTCCAGAAATGCATGACGATGGTTTTCAGTGACAACCTCAAGCTCGTGATAGTAAGCGTTATACAAAACTTCCAATTCTTCCTCAATAGCTAACCGCTTCCTTCCACATGCAGCACAGGTACATGTATGCTTCTGCTGTTCCCGCATTTTCTGTAGTATGGCGTTCTTTTCAATACTCACAAGATCCCGCCGAGATTCCTCAGAAAGACCCAGCCAGAAGTCTTGTATCCGTTGCCGCTCTTCTTGGCTGCTGGTATCCCAAATTTTATCTTCATGAGACTTGGAAGATTTATTTTTGGGCGCCTTCTTCTTGGTGATTGCTTGTGAAGGCTGAACCTGTTGTTGACTTTGACTTTGCTGTGGTTGCTGTTGTTGAACATGCTGCGTCTGCTGATGTTGCTGACTTTGTGCTATCTGATTCTGCGCAGGGTTTTTATCATAAACCATAGCAGCAGCCGTAGCGGCTGCCAGAATAGATCCCGTTGAATGGTCATTCAAGTCGATATCATTGAAAGTAACACCGTTCCCATCTCTATGTATTTGCATACTTGGCGCAGCTCCCCCAGTCACAGCTGAAGCAGAATCCAGGGTAGTAACTTCATTATTGTTTCCAGCCTTCTTCTTCTTCTTCTTTTTCTTTTTCTTGCTGGCGTTACCTGATGAACTAGGACCATTAGCTGGATTTTCAGCTGGAATAGCTGGGGTATTGTTATTACTGCCACTACCACCACCATTTTCAAAAACAGCAGCAGCCTCATCATACTGAAACTGAATATCCTTCCCCACAACGTAATGAGAATCATTCCTTTCATTAGCGCTGACGGCTGTTCCTTCTTGTTCAGCGCTACACTCAAAGCTTTGCCTTCTGGAATCACTTGTACTACCCTTTCTTGGCACCGTTATAACTCTTGTACCATCCTTGGAGTATATAGCTCTTGATCCTGGTGTTATAGGCTTTGTAAACGCTGGCAGCGCCGAGGCAATAGTCTCCTGCATTGATGGCCTCTTATTCTCCATTTTGGTGTTACCCTAGTAATACCTTTCAATCTCAATCAAACTTCTTGCTTTTTTTTTCTCTTTCACAATGAACTATTTCTTTGAACAAGCACTCGGATAGATTCCATGTATGCCGCTGGTCTATAACAGGAAGAGCACGAAATAGATGGGAAAAAAAGTTGAGGTTCAAAAAACAGAGCGCTTAACTAGGAGCGTGTAAAATTGCAAAGCCTGAGTATAGGAAAAAATACCCCCCTCCACAACTTGGTTAGAACGAAGCACAAAACAGCCACCCAAAACAACCCAACTTACGGATATAAGCAAACACCACAAGTACCAAGCCTGATTCCAAATATTTCTCTGTGGTCGTGATCCTTGAGTACGAAGTATATCTCTCTTGATTTATCAATCGGTAACACGAATTGTCACAACTTCTCCCACTCTCTAGAGGCAGTGAAAAAATGTACCTTGAATCTTCTGGCCTAATAAATAAAGCAGGTCCTTCACTTGCCCAGACGTGCTCTTTTCCAAAGGTCGGGATAAGTTAAAAAAAAAACTCGGGTTCCTCACAGAATAATCCAAGCGTTGTACGTATATGTGTGTATACTAGTAAGGAAAATTATAAAGTGGTATATCTGTTCCCTCTTAAAGCGCGCGCTATAGTGATAATTGATCCTTTTTTTTTTCTCCCTCTCTTTCCCTCTCTCCCTTTTGGTCCCTGTGTCAAATTTATCCTAGAGCACTGTTATGTGGCTGCGATGACCACAGAAGTACGTAAACCATGGTACAATATTACATAACTCTCTGTTTTTCTTAAACGAAGGCCTCACCCGTAAGTTAACGAGGCTTTATGGGAGGTTTGAGGAAGAGAGCTCTATGAAAACAGGTATATACATATATATATATGTATAATTATTAGACAGAGATATAGCAGTCTCTAGGAGCTCGTTCAAGAGCATCCTGAAATTTCCTCTGTTTGATAGTGTCAAAATTTGTTAGTATTACTCAGCGTTGCATGTTACCGCATCTCATTGTACATGTATAATCTCTATATATATTCCTGTTTTTCATACATGCACCGAGCACGATTTTTTTCTTTCCGTATCTTTCATTTAATTGTCAAGAATCTTACTCTGGAGATAGCCTCGGGGGATATTTGTTCTGTATCTCGTTTCTAGCGGTTTCAATTTTCCTTTGAGTAGCAGACTCAAATGTCCAGGGAGGTTATAAAACGGTAAGCGATAACAAGACAGAGTATTCAGGTAGAAAAGTGTTTAACCGTATTCTTTTTTTTCTTTCTTTCTTTCTTTGGTGCAGAAAGGTAGTTATTGTTGGTGATGGAGCGTGTGGTAAAACTTCACTGTTATGTGTGTTTACATTAGGAGAGTTCCCAACGGTAAGTTGGAGTGACAGTGGGGGTGGTTATCCCGCTATATCAAATTTTTTTGGTTCAAAGCTAACGAGGATTTTAGGAATATGTATGTGACTATTTTCAGCTATCATAGCTACCTCAGAGAAGAGGATAAAAACTATACGAATTCGGCTCAGGAGAGGGTCTAATTGTTTTAGCATCCGACGGTATTTGAGAATTACGTCATGGATTGTAGGGTTGACGGAAAGGCTGTCCAGCTAGCATTGTGGGATACCGCGTAAGTTAGCATTTTATGAAGCAAAGGTGGTATTGAATCTTGGTTACTAACACGTGAGGATAAAGTGGTCAGGAAGAATACGAAGTATGAACAGTTTGTCAAGTTATGACTTAGGGTCAAAACAAAAAACGGAGGTTTTCACTAACTCACTATTTTAGCGACTGCGACCGCTTTCATATGCTAAAGCACATGCTATACTGATAGGTTTTGCGATAGACAGCCCTGACTCACTGGACAATGCACGGACGAAATGGGTCGAGGAGGTTAACAATTTATGTCCGGAGGTGCCTATATTACTTATCGGATTAAAGGGAGATTTGAGAGAAAACCCTGCAGCTGTTGAAGAAATGCGGAAACGAAGTATGAACTTTGTAAATCCAAAGGAAGCAGAACGGATAGCCCGAGAAATTGGAGCCAGAAAATACTTGGAATGCTCCGCATTGTCGGGACAAGGGGTTGACGATGTATTTGAAGTTGCAACTAGAGCAAGTCTCCTGGTTCCCGAAAAACCAACGGGCAACAGCTGCTGCTCAGTAGCATAGGAAACACTGTTTGTATACTCATATATTCATGCAATTGCTACATATATATGTATATATATATAATGAGCAATATGCGGGGTTTGAAATTTCATGGGGAGATTTGGAACGTTAAATTCACGTGACGAGTTGAAATTGTCAGGTTGATATAAATCAGCTTTGCATGCACACTGAGAGCATTAAACTTCTAGAAAGTTCGGATCAAAACCGAAGAGATCTGAATCCCCCCATCTCTTGAATTATATATATTAACCCAGACCTTTCTTTTCCTTTTCTTTTGTTTTCCAGCAATTGTAAAAGTACTAGCAGTTGATATGAGTGACAAAAGACCTAGAGTATTTTTCGACCTAGAGGTGGACGGCAAACCCCTTGGTAAAGTCATCTTTGAGCTTTACACAGACCTCGTGCCCAAGACTGCTGAGAATTTCAGAGCATTATGTACTGGCGAGAAGGGAGTTGGCAACGCAGGGAAGCCCCTGACATACAAAGGATCTCAATTCCACAGAGTCATCAAGAATTTCATGATTCAAGGTGGTGATTTCACTGCTGGTAATGGAACTGGCGGTGAATCAATCTACGGTGAGAAGTTCGAAGACGAGGCTTTCCCCGTGAAACATACCGAGCCGTTCCTGTTATCCATGGCTAATGCTGGCCCCAACACTAACGGATCTCAGTTTTTTATCACTACTACTGCTACGCCGCATTTAGACAACAAGCATGTAGTCTTTGGTAAAGTGATCTCTGGAAAATCTTATGTCCGAACTGTTGAGAACCTGTCCACCGATTCTGGCGACAAGCCAACCGTTCCAGTAGTAATTGCTGACTGCGGCGAGCTACCAGCTGATGCTAAGATAGAGTCCGGAACTGCGGATGACGGAACTGGAGACGTCTTTGAGGATTTCCCCGAGGATGAGGCTAGACTGGTTAATGCTACCGAGGATGTCAAGAAGTCCGAGGTTGCTCTGGAGATTGGAACCGAGCTGAAAGCTATTGGTACAAAATTGTTTAAAGCTGGCGACAAGGATCGTGCTCTGGCGAAATACTCCAAGGCCTTGAGATACCTGACGGAATATGACGCTAGCTCTCTGGATGAAGCCAAGGAACTTGCAGAGAAATTCAAAACTACTAAACTCAGTTTACAGCTAAACGTGGCACTAGTTGCTTTACAGCTAGGAGAATACCCTAAAGTAATTTCAGCTGCCACTTTAGTTCTGGATAATTCCGAGATTAGCAAAACTGATAAAGCAAAAGCATTGTATCGAAGAGGCGCGGCTAAAGTGAAGTCAAAGGATGAGGAGTCAGGGATTGCTGACTTGGAGAGCGCTCTCAAGGAAGTGCCTAACGACTCACAGATCTTGAAAGAGTTAAATGCTGCAAAGGCTGCTATTGTTAAACGCAAAGCTAGCCAGAGAGCCGCATACTCAAAATTTTTTGCATCTTCCTAGTTGCGTGCTACTCTCAATTAGTATATATATACATAAAACCACTGCAAGGTGTAAGTGAAGAAGATCAATCAAAAGAGCTGGTCATTCAGCGTGCACTGCAGCTCTTAAGACCAAAATTTTTGTTAAGACTGAGATTTTGACTTTATAACGATTAGCGTGAAATTTAGCCTCATCCGGGTCCTGATTTGATCTGGTTTTTTTCACCCCTGAGTGATTCAGGGCTTGTTTTTTCCCCCCACCACCAGCCTGGACTACAGTACTTGAAATCCCACAAATTGTTTTTTTCCAACCTAATTTTGGAAAATAGTGAGATGAAAGTATTTAACCTGGTAGTATGAGCGTGAAAAGTGCGAGCTGAAAAGTTTACCCCTTTCAGGTGTAGTATGAGACTATATAGGATCGAATAGCTGTTATGTGTGATAGTGCGAACCTCAAATCAAAATAGTGGGTCTACCATGTATAGCAACGCTATTACTTAGAACCACTCGACAAGCTTGGTGGCACTTTTAAAGAATTCAGCATAGCTTGTGCAATGGAGAGGTGGCGGGTAGCAGACCTAAGTCTTGAGTCCATGGACTCAGAGATAATTGACCATGAACCATTTTGACGACTTGCTCTTCTCTTCTTGTACTTTTCGAGCTTGAGTTCACATTTTTTTTCCCCTTCCCTTTCTGACACTTTTCAACTTAATAAAAACCTATTTTCGTTGGTTGTTGTTGTTGTGTACGTGTAACCTTCAAAAGCACAATGCAGCCTATGGGCATGGGCATGAGCTGGGGCGGGTTCAACCCATTCATGGTTTGTAAGTCAGAAACCGCTCTATTTTTGTTCTTTTCTTTCGAGAAAATTTGCTCAGTCAAACCTAACCCTTGTAGGGAGGCCATTACAGCATAGACATTTAATATCTTTTTTTCTCATTGTCACATGTATACTTCTGAGTATTGCGGTATCTGGATGCACAACAAGACTTGGAGCCGGCCCAATACTTCACGTATTACAACTAAGCTATAACGGTAGCGGCACAACTCCGAGCGGTAGCGGCATAGTCAACAGCGCTTCCATGTCTTCTGAAAGTATATCCTCGAACTTGGTAGTACGATCATCTTATTTCGGAGTTTGCATCAGAATATCCAGTGGTTCCACTACTACCACCACCACGGCAAACACAACAGAGGACGCATCATGGAAATGCTCAACAATAGTTTCTCAGCTTACAGACGGGCTCTCAGCAACAGAAGATCCGCTAAATCTGATATACACTGCTAACCAGTTCCGTTCAAGTATCATATCACCATGGATGTTAGTTTTAACAATTTGCTTCACAGGATTCAGCGCAGTTATTCTGGTCATTATAACTACCACTCGGTCAGTAGCGTTCCCTATAGTGACGCTCAGCACTGTGATTTCCTTTGTCTTTTGCTTGGTTTCCATGGTTTGGCAGCAATCATGCGCATCAGCAGTCACCAAGACCCTTTTTGCCCTATCTGATGGATTGGTTACTGGAGATTACGGGTCTGCAGTCTCCGGTCTCGGCTGGACTTCCACAGTGTTTTTGTTCATGTGTGGCGTAGGCATGCTTTTCATATATGTCAATGACCAGCATTTATTCCAGGAAACTCTGGCGGCAGAGCCAGGCGCGAGAGGTGGGATAATGGCCCCAGCTATGCTCGGTCAGAGAGGCAGGCTGGGCGAACCCCAGATAATAGAGCAAGTACCGTACGCTCCCTTCGCCTCACAACCGGGTATCATACCTCAAATGACAGAGGTGAAGGCAGCAGGACCAATGATGCCAGGAACAATCGTCGAGCAAGTGCCTGGTCAGCCCACAAGAATAGTGACGCAACAACAACAGCAACATCTACCTCCGCCACAACGCGTTATTGAGGGAGGAGGAATGCTACTGCGGAGAAACCCAACAAGGACTACTAGGAGGGTCTCACGGGCGGGTTACTATGATACAATCAAAAGGGTACCATCAGATCCAAGGTATCAACAAAGAAGGTATCCTAGAAGAAGAAGAAGAGTAAGACCTATAGATCGGGGTAATTTCAGCTCACGAAGAGGGTATGGACTAGATGAGGGCATAAAAACGCCTGCTGAACCGAACCAAGGAGCATTCCCTGCTCCGTATTAATGATATCGATATCATGTACAGTAGTTTATAAAGTTACGTTATATATATATAATTCAAGTTAGAATTAACTTTATGATATCATTCATATGGGGATATCGACGCGTCAGTGCAAAAATTAGTCTACAGTTAATAATCATCACGTGCAGAGCTTTTGCATTTCACCGTTCAGTCTCAAATTAATTTTTTTTTTTGAAAAAAAGCTAGAATACAACTTGCAATGAGTCGGCCTGGTAAGCAACAGGTAGGCACAATGCCGAGTATACCTGTAATACCGCTATCGGTATCAAGCTTGACGACATTTCCGTTCACGGGCGACCCAAATTCCCAGTTTATCCCAAAGATGCCTGCGTCCATGTACATGATACCCGAAACCCCAGAAGTCAAGAGCTCCGGAGCTACAACAAATGCCAATAATGGGAACCCGTCGCCCAACTTGGACATTATTGACCAATTGTTGGAACATAGCATAATCAGGAAGCCAATAATTGAGCGCAGAAATGAGTTTACCAAGATACATGTCTATGATTTTGATGGCTGTTTGTTTCTAACTCCTGCTCCTAACACTGCGCTGTACACCAGGGAAAGCATTGATCTACTTAACCGACAGAACTGCTTATATGATGGGGGTTGGTGGCAAGATCCTCAGTTCTTGCTTTCAGTAGGCGAGGGGTTCGAGGAAGAAAGAAGACAAGCATGGGCTGGCTGGTGGAATGAAAAGCTAGTATCTTTGGCACGACTTTCCAATGATGATCCCGAGGTTTTATCGGTGGTTCTTACGGGGAGATACTACGGTAGACATGCATCAATACTTGAGACGTTCTTAGAGACCAAACGTCTTAATTTTGACGCGGTCGTGCTCAAAAGGAGCACTTTATCACCAATGACAAGTAGCAAGTACAAGATACTTTCCCTTGAGCAATTGCTCACAGCGTTTCCTGAGATCAAGGAAATGAGCTACTATGATGATGATGTCGGTCAAGTTGAACGCACGGTTCGCCGTTTCAATGTACCTGATTTCCATGTGCGCGCATTGGAAGTGGTTGATGAACGGAAAGTCATGAACCCAGAACAAGAACTTGGCCTTGTACTGGAACGGATACGGTCACACAATGAAGCTATAGCAAAAGCACAAACAGATATCACACTGGCTAAAAGTCTGGACCCGAAACTGAAATCTTTCCTGCAGCTTACAACAGTCCCAGAATCTTCAGGGTTTTTGCTAGACTTTGAATCAATTGAGAAAGTTTATAATTTATTGGCCAAATTGAAAAGCCTTGGTACAACCCTAACTTTTTCCGGTACTTTCATTCCAATCAAAGTAAACGGTGGCCTGGAACAAACGCATATCCAAAGCTACGGTGAAAGAGGGACAATTGTTCGCTGGCGGATATCCCACTATTATGCTCACAAGGATAACCCCGTGGGGATTTTCTTTAAGGTTACACCACTGGATGTGAAGATCCCGGAGGCATATCCTGCATATTTTGCTATAGTCAAGACGAAGAAAACTGGGTTGAATGGAATCACCCCTGACTGGACTGAGTTTGAAGAGATTGAAGACCCATTAGAGTTGGAAATTACAACTAGAATAGGCGAGCGTTTTAGATATTCAATCACAGAGCATGGCAAGAGTCATGGCGGACTAGTTCTGGGAAGCTACTAAGATCTTTCCGGCAGGGTATCACAGAAAGTACGGTTTTCTACAGATCCTTTTTCATCTTTTTTTCTGAGTAAGCCTGCAAGCTGGATGCAAAGTCTGATGTTAACATATCTGACATCTTTTACCAGTGCTGGCGCAAGTGCTTGAGGCAAACTAACAAGCTCACTACAATTTCAAGGTCTCTTTTATTTAATCACAATTTCCTGTACATAATGACAAGCTATACGAGAACCTGTTTCAGCAGATACAATATCTTCATACAGTAATTGTATCCTCAACATGGCAAAGTTTAAGTCCGCATGCATATACAAGCTCGTACACTCAAGTCACAAGTAGTACTAGAAATCAATCAATCGCGACGTTTTGCAACAAGACGCCATTTTTTATTATTTTTTTCATCTTTATTTTTTTTTTTTTTGTTATTATTAAGGCCGAGTCATCTTCAACCACATGTATACATCGAGTTACAATCCCCTCCAACAGTTGAAATAAGCAAGGCCAGGCCGAATAATATCATTATTCTTGAGACTCTCAACATTTCTCACGGGTTTTCAGGTCAATTCCTTGCTTCTGCTAGATCTTTTTTTTTCCTCTGGAGACCGTTTCTCAAGAAAAAACATAGAAAAATTCATAATTGCAACACACTTTTGACGCGTTCTGACTTTCATACCTGCATTCCTCTTATTTGATACATGAGAGCAAAGACTTTAGCGGTCCAATGGCATCGCGATGAACAGCCTATGTTCAGTGCGGATTTCCAGCCGGTGCAGTACAGAGATAAGCACAAGTCTGCTCGGTTAGCAACTGCCGGTGGAGATAGTCGTGTTCGTATCTGGAAGTTAATATATGACGAGGAAGACAATAGCAAAGTGGTCGGGGTTGATTACTTATCTACACTATGCGAACACTCTCAATCAGTCAATGTTGCGAGATTTAGTCCTGTTGCCAGCAGTAATATGCTTGTTACCGGTGGAGACGAAGGAAGCGTTATATTTTGGACTTTGGTTGAAGGGCTCACTGGGGCAAATGCTGCTGCTGAGAATGCTCGGCATAATCGATTGTTCGGAGTGAGCGATGAAGAGACTAGCCAGGATAAGGAAACATGGAGGGTAAAATCACAGTATTCTTTCACTAGAGGTCGAGGCGGTGATAGCTCAGAGTTTGCCGTGTATGACATTGCATGGTCACCAGACGGACAGTTTATTATTGCTGGAGTAACCGGCAACATTGCTGCAATTATAAGAGCATCTACTGGCGAGTGTATCCGTCAGCTAGCAGAACATTCTCATTATGTCCAGGGAGTAGCCTGGGACCCGTTGAATCAGTACATTGCCACGCAGTCTTCTGATAGATCGGTACATATTTATTCTTTGGTTTCAAGAAGCGGAGAGTTCACCCTGAGCAACCCTACGCCTTACAAAATTTCCAAAACTGAGCTGCGGAAACGGGAAGAATTGCATGACTCAAATACCGCAGTAGCGACGTCTCCTGGAGCAGGACCAACCGGAGGAGGAGGAGCAGCAGCAAGTTCAGGAGGACAACCTGGGCTGGCTCGAGGTCGAAATAGAAGGGACTCCACCAGCTCTGTCACATCTAGTGCTTCTTCTCCGCCTACTGTACCTAGTGCTCCGGGCACACCTAGATACATGTCTTCAATGGACCCCCCGCCGATAAGATCATCTTCAGTAGCTGCACATTCGCGGAAGTCCTCCTTCAGCCGGCCTGAGTCTCCAGGACCCACCACATCAATGCCGTTACCTGCGGTTAGGCAGTCATCTCCAAGATCACCTAGTATAATGCCATCCCCCTTGTCTCCCTTGCCATACAGCACGGGACCATCTCTATTCCCACCAACGCCTGCTGCAGATTCAGCGACAGCAGCAATGTCAGCAAACGGTGGTAATAATCACGCAGTAGCAACTTCGACTACGTCGGGTGGATCAAATGCACCAAAGTCATTCATGTTGTATCATAACGAGTCTTTCAAGTCGTTTTTCCGGAGGCTAACATTTACAGTTGATGGCAGTTTGCTACTAACGCCCTCAGGAATCTTCAGGTATAGTGATTCTGAGGATACCAGTAATACGGTGTACATATACACCAGAGCCGGGTTCAATCGGCCGCCAATTGCGCATTTGCCGGGGTTGAAGAAGCCATCGCTAGCTGTCAGATGTTCTCCAATAATGTATAAGCTACGGAATATCGACGAGGACAGCGGTACGACTAATGATCAAACAAATCCGACTACTGCAATATTTGAGCTAGGCCAGGGAACTTCTAACTCTGACGAGGAAATTCCAAAATTAAAAGAATCGTTATCAGATAACAACTCGGCACCGGTCTTCAAATTGCCGTATAGACTCATTTACGCAGTCGCTACACCTGATTCAGTGCTGGTTTACGATACTCAACAGAGAGCTCCCTTGTGTATTGCTAGTAATATGCATTACGCGACATTCACGGATCTAGCGTGGTCACCAGATGGCCATACCTTATTCATGACTTCTACGGATGGATACTGCTCTGTAATTACGTTTGACCAGAAGGATCTTGGCGAGGAATACATTGGAGCTTCTGCTACAGTGATTGAACCAGCATCGGGAACACCATCATCATCATCAGCATCAGCAGCTGCAGCTGCTGCAGCTACCGTCAGTGCCACGTCGCCCGTCCCTGTGAAAATGTCATCTCCAGCATTGCACTCACCGATCACTACTTCATTTTTCTCACATGTATCTACTACGGGCCAATCTGGGTCACCAGAGGAATCGTCTAGCTTGGTCCCCACAGTCTCAGCAATACCATCAGTGGCTACGCTAGGCGGGAAACCGCAAACTTCTGCTGCTACTGCTGCTGCCTCTGCGCAGGGAGCTACTAACTACAGCCAATCACATTTATCACCAGCAGAACCTCGTCAGGGTCCCGGTAATGAAAGCAAGAAGAGGAGAATAGCACCTACACTGGTCACAGAGACTTTACCTCGGCAGTAAAGAATTTCAAGCTTATGACCAGAAGATTTAAGGTCAAGGACTGTTTCAAACCTTGTTTATTGCTAAATTTTTTTTTTTTATTATACGGGGTCACACAAAATTTATCATGTCTCTCACTCTGTAAATAATATAAAGATCTATGAATGCCAGGTATGCTAAAAAAAAGTTACAGTCTGTGCTCAATTTCCATCTGGTCAATATAGCTACGAGTTACTCATGAATTTGTCTTACAGGATATGGAGATAAATACTGTGATCGAAAGAGATCTCGAGTTTATCGATATTTGGGTCAATTCGCGCCATCAATTTAATTTTCTCTTTCGTTTTCTATTCATCAACTTGACTCTCCAATTCTTTCTCCTTATCCTTCATTTGTATTCCTGTTCCATTTTGCCACCATTTAACGGAGCTCACCAGAAGACGTTCTGAGGAGTACGTTGCTGATAGGCTTGCATTGAGACCGTGTTGAGATTTGTACAGTAATTATTTTGCAAGCACTTTTTTGTTTCTGAAGGTGGCTTTTTCTTGACTATTTCTTCAGGAACCCCCTTCATCCACTTTTGAAAGCATTAAACGGTTGACTATGGGTACGTCTTACTTCAACCTGACTCAGTTTTATTTTTTTGAATGATTCATGATTCCATGGGTTTTTTTTTTTTTTTTCCAAGTTCTTATTAACATTCTCTAGCTCGAAATAAGAGATCCCCAGGCACCAAACCTGCAGATGATGCAATCAAAACCAACCCGCTTTATGCTAGGATAGGCAAGGGGAACAGTGACGGAGGTAAGAGTTCTGCACTGCCAGTAAAGTCATTCACACGAAGAGTTTCATCAGATGCCGTGCTACTCAAAAGAAAAACTCCTATTCGCACAACTAGTACCAACAGGCGAAGAGCTTCAGGGGCAAGCGCTGCTGCAATTGCTGCTGAGCAGATTTTCGGAACCAGGAGAACCGCCGGGAGTGCTTCGTCACAGAAAATGGAAACCAACCCACTATACTTGCATATTATTGGCAAGGCTGATACTAAGAGTTCATCTTTTGCCTCTGGTACCACAAACAAGCCGAAGATATCACCACCAACACAGCCGAAATCGTTGTTGACCAGCACAAGAAACCAACCTGGGTCTGACTTTGCTAAACGACTAGGATTGAACTCGCCCAAGCCTGTATTAAAAGCCGCAGCTCAGGCTTCCAACAGCAAGCCCGCATCCCAGGGTCCGAAGGATCCACAACACAATAGCATTAACAAGAATAACCATGAGCCAAATAAAGTTACTTCTAACACAAACACAAGCGGTCGTTCAAACAATAATACAAATGGCACAAAAGGTACTGCATATGGTGGCTCGAACGGTAACAACAGGAACCGGAACAACAGAAATGAAAGAAGCACGAATGGATCTAATGACAGAGACGACAATAAGAATAATTACCGGAATGGATCTAACTCTGGCAGTTGGGGAAACTCATCTAATGGAGCGGCACCAGCACAAAGCAGACCTGAAAATGAGAAACTTCCTTACTCACAGGGTAACAGTGGGCAAAATACAAACGAGGGCCCCCGAAGAGTGAACAGCAGCAACGGCGGTGATTCTTACCAGTCAGGCCATCATAATTACAATGGCAGCAATAGTTCACACCAAAAAAGCAACCAGTACAATAATAACAACGGCCATTACAGCAATGGAAACATCCAGTACAGCACAAATGGTAACCAGTCAGCTGACTTGATGGATTTCAACGCTTCTTCTTCTGCTGCTGAGAATTATAAGAATAATTACTCGGCGGCTCGGGCTCCGGAGCCTCAACCGGTTCATTCAGAGCCAATATCTATTAAACATGCTGCTTTACCGCCTATAGTGTTTGTTGAGAACTTGGAGCTGGGCACCACTTCCGAAGATGTCAAGGCAGTCTTCAAGCGCATTGGGCCTATAAATGACTGGCGATCCAAGGAAATTGAGGATTCGGTTATTGCTGAAATCATCTATGCTGATCCCAACGATGCACTGATTGCCGTTGAGCAGTTCAACGGAGTTATTGCCGATAACAGGAAAATCCATGCCACTATTACCAGAAACAACATTATCCCTAGGCGGATTGAGAGGTACGCAAAACAACCGGTACCAGTGCAGAACTGGCAAGGACCCCGGCTGTATAGCGACGTTATCATGGCTCCTCATGTACCGTCTGCACTATACGGAACCGGTGCTCCTTCGCTCTACCGACGGTAAAACGCAACCAATTTATAGCACATACCCAAAAGTACTGTATACGGTCTAGTATAGTAGATTAACGTGCTGCAAAAAAAAAAATAAAGAAATTAACGACTAGCAAATGGTTATGCTTTTTTTTATCATTATACATGAATTTATGTATATATTCAAATGCCCTTTTCTTGATCCTTCTGCAACAACTTATATCTCGCACGCAGAATCATATCTTCCTGCTGTTTTCGCAGCTGAGCTTGGCGCTCTTCCTTTGAATCTGACCACTTGGGTTTACCGGGCGCAGCAGACTCAGATGCGGTATCCAGTGATGCTGCTACCTTATCATGCAGCCCATACCTCGTTACCAAATCAGTGTTGATGTCTGCACGACGCTTACTACTTGATGACGATGATAACGATGATGAAGACGCTCTTGCTGTATCTTGTGCTGCTGGTGGCACATACCCTGGAGGGAAAGGCAAAGACCCTTGAGTGAGATACTTCTCAATAGTCAACTCCACACTTCCAGTGCGTTCTAAGTCGTATCTTATCTGCTCGAGTGCCAATGTAGGAGCTATAGTCTGAACAACCTCAATCATCTCAGTGGTCACAGGCCGACGAGAAAATGGCCTGTTGGTCTGTGATGGCTGCTGGTGCTGCTGCGGTCTACTGCCGTTTCGACCTGCAGGGGTTCTCCCAGGATCTAAAGAAGACGTACTGGATCCAGAGCTTGATAGGAAGTACCTCAGAACCACCAGCACCAGGATCAAACCTAGAAAAAACGTCACCGTGGAGGAATCCGCCATCACTTGAATTTCAGTATAAACGAAACACTCGGTGTCAAGTTCACCCACTCTAATCTAATAGATATATAGGTTGGTTGAGAACCTGTTGAAATTACCGTCTGATATTGGTAATATAGTGTAATAATAATTATGTAATTGTAGTACATTGATGACTAATAACTGATTTTCAACTCCTCATATGAGAGAGACTCCAGGGTAATAAATAACGTGACAGGCTCTGCTACGAGCTGAATTGCAGCTTGAAAGCTGAATCTTGGTGTGTAACGCTGTATAAGAAGTCCACAATCAAGTCGTTCTCCTTGAGGGGCATGTTGAAGTAGTGTTTCTTTGCCGCGGCTGCAAACACAGGCTTGGGGACTCGCCCACCTTTGCGGTACGTTAGAGTCTTTTTGCCGACGGCTGAGCCTAGCATGTACCCAGCGAGCGTCATTGGTCCTGGAGTGTTCATACGGTTCATTCTGTGGTACTTCTGGAGAGATTCGACAGGAAGAGATTCAAAGTCAAGCTTAAGAGTAAGTTAGAACCAGGACAATTATGAAACAATAAAAAATAAACACATCAACTCACCGAAGGCATGGAACCATTCTGTGCATGCTGCAGTTGCTGCTGCTGTTGTTGCAGTTGTTGTTGTTGCTGTTGGTGCTGCAGTTGTTGCAGCTGCTGCTGATGCTGTTGTTGGTGGCTGGTACTATGCTGCGAGCTCTGCGACTGTGCGTGACCCTGCTGGTGCTGAGACTTTCCGCCTTTGCTCGTACCGGATGTTTTGCTACTACCAGAACCTCCTGTGGTTCTACCGCTTGCCATTTTTTATGTCGTGTCAGGGCTGAAGTTTAGGTCTGTTGAAGTAAATAACGTGAATCAGTTAAAAAAATATTGTTATCGGCCTACTCGGCCATATCGATATGAGTGGTATAGGTGAGAATGAAATATACAAAAAGATTACGTAAGTTTTTTTTTCCCATTTCTTAGGCACTGGACTAGTTATAGCTGAGTTATTGCCGCCAGGCAGTAATAAAAATTGCCTGGTAATTACATAGCTCTGCAATACTTATAGCTCAAGGTACAGTGAACTGGAAGAGAGGAAGCTGAACTGGTGTGAAGTTCCGTAGAATGAGTTTATTTGTTAACAATCATTAGCCAGCCTCAATCCAGACCTAAGCTTTACCATTTGGGTTACTCGAGAGACTCGAGAGGCATGGCTTCAAAGTAATCACAATTGCAAGGAATTCATACATGAGTCCGGTCTTGGCTAGGTCACAATAGTATGCAGACAGCCCTGGTGTAACGCCTAAAGCTTAGTAGATTCTCATCAGTAAAGGCATTGCCCAGCAAGAGGCTGGTAGATCCAGTATTACTCAAAGCTCTTAGTCCCAGCAAGACCTCGTTCTCATGAAGATCCCAGGTCAAAGCCCACACTTCAAGACGAAGAAATACTCAAGGCAGTTCTACAACGCGTGCCAAAGCTTTTTTTCACAAAGACTCACCTAAGTGGCGCAGACCTTATCTTCTAGTGGTGTTACCATCACAGATCATGACCAAACAAATGGACGAGTGGCCTCTCTGAAACTAAAAAAAAAACTGCAAAAGATACTAGACCAGACAAAAGTCTTCTTCTGGTGCTCTTAAACAGAGATACACACCCAAACTCTCTGAATGCTTTAGGACCCTTGGTTCAAGAAGGAGACTTCCTTGATAGACAGAAACCGATCTTCTCACCCCACAAAATGTAGAGAACAGAAAAATATAAAGCAGGCGGGTGTACGTAAGCACACTCTAACTCAGCAAGCTATTTATGATTGCTACTCTCTGTCCCCCGGGCTATAAAATCTTCTTTACCTATATATATTTAGTCCCTTGCCCTTTGTTCTTTCTTCTCTTCTTTTATTATCTCCAATCTCATTAGTATCATCATGCCTGAGTCTCATCAGTCCTCACTGGCCTCCAAGTCCGTGGCCGGAGTGTCCTTCGTGGTCTCTGCCGTGTTCAACGTGCTCTACCTGTTTGGCCGTTCGGGCACTCACTTAGGTGGCCACCATGGGCTCACTGGAAGCACCCCCTTCACGGCAAACATCATTATGATCTTTGCGTTCTGGGGAGTGCTGTACCTCTGGCAGCTTGTCTACCTCCTGCAGTTCTTCCAGGCCGGCACTGCCAGAGAGGTTGCGTGGCACTTCAGCTTCTTCAACTTGGCCCAGTGGGTCTGGTCAGTGCTCTTTGTCAGAGGCCACTACATCCTTGCATTTATTGCGGTTGTGTTTAACTTGTTCAACCTGCTGGCATTGTACGTTTCCCACAAGCCCTATGCGTTCACCCCTCTATCTAAGTGGTTGATTGTGCACGTGCCCACCACTGCCTTGCCCATTGCCTGGGTTTTCTACCAGATCTTCTGGACTGGTGCCTGCATGTTCCACGCCACTGGCGGAGTTGCCAAAATCCTGGCTCTGGTTCTGGTCTGGGATTTCCTGTTGATCCCCGCCATGTTTCTGCTGCTGTTCCGCGACTGGGCCATTGGTCTTGGTTTCTCTTACCTGACTGCCGCTATTGGCGTCGGCCAGTTCTTCCTCAAGATCATCAACCTCCAGTGGATCTTTGCCTTCATCATCTCTCCTCTCATCTTGCTCTTCACTGTTATCGTGGCATTTGCTCCCAAGCCTGCCGTGGAGGAGGTCACTTCCTCATCAGACGAGCACGCTCCTTTGTTGAATCCTTAGGAGATATAACATATATTTTATCATTGACTATTTAACATATTCAACAATGAACACGGTAATATAAACAGTTTAACACTAACTGTTATAGACCAAATTCAGGGGCTGAAAATTGTTAAAAAAAAAAAAAATACAAAAAAAAAAATACAAAAAACTTAGGTAATCCGACGCAATCTGAGATTGACACATTCTTAATATTAAAACCCCTATAAAATGGCTTTTCTTCCCCCCCCGTCAAGAATGCATTTCTCTATCAAATATTCAAGCTTTAATAGATGTGTGAAATATCTTTCATCCCCTTAATTTTTCTTCTCTGATTAACAAAAACTCCCTCGGAAACCTGGAATTTGCACGCTTCTTCTTTTTTCACGTGGATTACCTTTAGGGGTGCTAAGTTTTTCTTCTTTTCTGCCTTCGACTACCTTAGAGTGATGCTGAGATAAAAGAGGAATTTGAGTTCTTGGTCAGGATCTGTGTATATGTAAATTTTTTTTTTTGGCTTTCTTTTATTTTTTTTTTTTGGTGAAGAAGCTTACTTTCTTCCAGAAACCTTTTTTTTCTTCCTCTTATTCTTTCTTCAATATCTGCCATGTACAGCCAACCAAATGGATCCAACTCATCTGGGATCTTTCACCAGCAGCAGCAAGCCCAGCAGGCGCAACAGCAGCAGTTCTATCGACAGCCAGCTGCCCAGGCTAGTTCTCATTCCGTGGCATCTGTGCATTCTAGCAACTCACTGAAGTACCAACAGCAGCAGCAGCAGCAGCAGCAGCATTTGGCTCAACAGCAAGCGCATGGCCAGCTCACGCAGATTCAAATGCCATATGTCCAAATGCCGTCACCAAGCCAGGCTGGGTTTGCCCCTGTGCAGCGAAACCCTGTCTACCCTAGCAATAATAACTTCCAGTACAACTCTTTGCAAGATCAAGAGAATCAGATGCTTCATCATCAACAGCTCGTACAACAACAGCAGCAGCAACTACAACAGCAACAGTTACAACAACTACATCAACAGCAGCTTCAGCAGCAGCAACAACAACATCAGCAGCATCAGCAACATCAACAACATCAACAGCAACAACAACAACAGCAACAACAACAGCAGAGACCTGCTCAGGTGAGATATAACCCTAACCAGCCCCAGCCGCAGTACGGTATTCAGCAATCACAATCACAGCAATCACTCCAAGGCCAGGTCCCGTCAGACTATGTTGTCTTTGAAAGACACCCTGAGTTGCTTTCTCGGTCAGTACAAGAAAAAGCAGCAGCGGTGAAACTTCGAATCGAGCATTTTTTCCATATCAACATCAACCATGCTATTGAGCGGAATCAGCGAAGGATAGCCAGTGAGCAGGCCTTATCTCAGGGTGGATCTGAAGAGCGTAAAAACCGCGCGTTGCAATCACTCGGCAAGAAAGAGTCGGCTTTCTTGAGACTCCGCAGAACCAGGTTATGTCTTGAAGATTTCACTACGGTTAAAGTTATCGGCAAGGGAGCCTTTGGCGAGGTGCGACTGGTGCAAAAACGCGATACTGGTAAAATATATGCCATGAAAACTTTACTGAAATCAGAAATGTACGCTAAAGACCAACTCGCTCATGTCAAGGCTGAAAGAGATGTGCTCGCTGGTAGTGATTCTCCCTGGGTGGTGTCTCTATACTACTCCTTCCAGGACATGCATTATTTATATTTGATTATGGAGTTTCTCCCTGGTGGCGATCTCATGACCATGTTGATAAAGTATGACGTGTTCTCGGAGGATATCACTAGGTTCTACATTGCTGAATGTGTTTTGGCAATAGAAGCCATCCACAAGCTTGGGTTTATTCACAGAGACATAAAGCCAGACAACATTTTAATAGACAAGAATGGACATATCAAGCTGACAGATTTTGGTCTTTCCACAGGGTTTCACAAGACTCATGACAGCGAGTACTACAGAAAGCTGCTTGGCGGGCCCACTACCAACGCCAACAGCAACAGCAGCAACAGCAACAACACTAACAGCAATACGCTCAACCCCCCTCGAAATAGCATGATGGTTGATGCGATCCATTTGACCATCTCCAACAGACAACAGATATCTACGTGGAGAAAATCAAGAAGGCTAATGGCATATTCTACCGTGGGAACTCCCGACTACATTGCCCCCGAGATTTTCATTCATCAAGGTTACGGCCAAGAGTGTGACTGGTGGTCGCTGGGTGCAATTATGTACGAGTGTCTTGTAGGGTGGCCTCCTTTTTGCAGTGAAAACGCCCAGGACACCTACCGCAAGATTCTTGACTGGCAAGAGACTCTGAAGTTCCCGGACGATATCCATTTATCCCCAGATTCAGAAGACCTTATTCGAAAGCTACTCACGAGCGCAGAAACCAGACTGGGGAGACATGGCGGCGCCGACGAAATCAAAGCACATCCCTTTTTCAGGGGCGTAGACTGGTCATCAATCAGAGATTTCAATGCCCCATTTATCCCCAAGCTGAGCTCTATCACCGACACCAGCTATTTCCCTATCGAGGATATCGAGCAGATGCCGCAGCCTCCGGCTATAGCCCGTGAGCAGCAGCAGCAGCAGCAGCAGCAGCAATCCAAGGGCAAGGACGTTAGAGAAGATTTGCCATTTATAGGATACACATTCAGCAGGTTTGACTATTTAACCAAGAAGAACGTTCTGTAAGTTTGAATAGAATAAAGTGTATATCATAATAGGTTTTAGATTTTGAGGTTCAGGGGTAAAGAAATTTGTATATAGGGCGGCGATATGAAAAATTTCGCGACTTCTCAAATCAACACCAAATGAGGCGGAAAATCAACAATGCGCTGCTGCTCGTCTGATCTGGAGATCCATGTATATACAACTAAAAGTACCCACAAGGGAGAAAAGTACCCAAAAAACCTATTATATATATAGGTATATGAAGACTATTATTCCTGGATAGCTTCTTGCAAAGGGATAAAGGTATTCTGCTTCTCAAGGTCGAATTGGCTATATATTTATTCAGTCTTTTGTCCGTTACTTTTTTTTTTTTTCATTGTATTTTTCTGGTCGAGTCATTATCAGTCATTTAAGGTTTGTCGAGATGCCTCTGTTCAGAGCTTCACCGCGAACCATTGAGCGACGCCAGATAAAAGCGGAATTGAAAAGACTTGACATGGAATTGCAAAGTAACGTGGCCATGCTCACGGGGTCTATCAGGTATTACAGAGGTAAGTGGTTTCTAAGTGGTTTCTATATTTTGTGGTTCCCCTCTGAGAGGATGCATGAGAAGTCATAAATGACTGGTCTAACTGAGAACTAGAGGGATGGAGGAAAGAGGAGGCATTAGAGAGAAATACCACTGAGCGAGCACGAATTGAAGCTGATATAAGTTACTTAAAGCAAAAACTCAAGCAAACCTGAAAATACAGAAAGAAACACCACATTCAAGTATGAAATTGGAACCATTTCAAGCCAGAGCCACAAGTCTGAGCACGAGCACCCCTAAGAACATTGATAAATACCAAAACAATGAGGTTGAAGTGCTCAAAACTAGGAATCTGGCGTCGGCAATAAGCAACAGACACCGGTACTCCATGATTTTGGAAAACTACAAACAACTTATTCAAAGACTGGGTCATTTGGAGACTGAACGAAGGCGTATACGGATGTTTGAAGGTAATTATTATAATTTATAGGCTTTATAGTGCCATTTGCGAATTTTTTTCTTTTTTCTTCAGTTGTTGTCTTTAATATTAGCGTTTGTTTCATTCTTTCGCTTATTACTGCGTCGCTTGATGCTGTTTCATTACTTTGTGTCGACATTTTTTGCAATCTCGCTAACGATTAATTAGCTGGCCCGTTTAAGGACCTGACACTGGAGCGAAACAGTCGCAATATGGTATTTATCGAGAGTGAGCTCCAGCTCCTACACAGGCTTATGCTCAGGTATATAGATAGACGAGTTGCCACATGCCCCTAGCACACATAGCCTTATACAAAATGTCAAGAGCTCAAAGGCACTGCAAGTCACCAGTGCGAAGTCTATACTCAATTAACACGTCTCTATATGGAGCAAGACTTTTACCGTTGAACAAAGCAGAAAGACTTGAAGAGAAACGAGTCGCACGACAGTTACTAGGGTTTGTGACCTGGGATCTGATTGAAGACTCTGAGATTTTGAATACCGGCAAATATCCAAGCACACCGGGGAAACCCCAGCATATCATTGCCAAGCTCCACAGGGATACCTTATACTTGCAGGAAGTGCATCAATGTCTGAGATGTCAACTGGAAAAAGTTCTTCACATCAAAACTAGACCGCGCAAGGTGAGGTTTGTGCCATGGATAGATAGAGATAGCCATCTGGCGGAGATCAAGGAGGTCAACAAACTGAAACCTGACAAGTCAATTCAGAAACAAACTGGGAGTTACAGCAACCCTGGCGGATGCTCTCTGTTTCGAATTCTATAAAGCCCCAGCTTTTCCTAATTCTTTTTCTTTTTTTTTTTTTCTTTGTTGGCTTCTATAAAGATATACTTTGTTGAATTATTTCAGCCATGGGCCCTGTGGTGCACGACATTGCTGATCCAGATGTCCTGCAATCATTGATTCTGGCAAAGCATCACAGACGGGATTACTTGAACGAAGAGACGTCAAGGCTGGATATGAAAATCAGAAGATGGCAGTTTTCAGATACAAGTATGGAATGGTATAGGTGTGTGTGTTTTGGTACGTGGTCTCTAACCGTTGGTATTGTAGTGCACCACAGCTTGATTCAGCAGGATATAATCAACCTCAAAGCAGTTGAAAAGGAAATCAAAGACCTGAATAAAGAAATACCAAAACTGGAACGGTTCCTTAAACACCTGGATTTTGGCGGGAAACCATCACGGAGAAAAAAGTGAAAGCTGGAACCTCAAAATCTCGAGATCTTGGACTTGTATTGTGTGATATATATATATCACAAGCTTTTTATTTTCTTGCAGGAATGATATTTAATGTTTTATGTTTTTGAGGTATTCATGTTATAACGACTATATAGTTTTATTGGGATGAGCTTATAAGGGGTTAATGCCAGACAAATTTGATAAAAAGTAAGGTTTGTCAAACTGATATCAACATGCTGTGGGCGATTTTAGCACTTCGACCACCTAACAAATTTCAAGGATGATTTTGGTGGTGAAAATGCTCTCAAAGCATGGCATAAATCTTAATTTAACATATGCTAAAGTGACTTTAGCAACGCGTTATAACATCCCTTATCAATGCTTTAAGTACCTTGCTGTGTAGATTATTCTTCTGAGTAATTTTCCAGCCGGCCTTACGCCCATTTTGATTTTTCTATGCGAGTGCTTCAAAGAAGGCACTTTTTCAGACGTAATCCAGTGCTACAATCTTCCATGGAATTGAGCAATGAATATCTCATAAAAGACTGCCATTAACATAACTGTAATTGGCCTCATCGTTCTCGCAGTACGGTTTTAGAAAAACCTTGTAAAGTCTTGTTTCAATGATTATCTGATGATTTGCCTTTAACCTTTAATGCCACTTGCTGTACCTCCCTCTCATAAAGTTTTCAGCTCATTCACTGGTGCTGCTGCCACAGCCTGAGCAATCTCCCCAGCTACTTGTTCAATAGGCCCATCAGCGGAGATAACTTTCCAGAGAAACTTAGACTTATCAGATTCGTACAACTCCAAGAAAATATGCCGGACTTTTCTCTGGAACTCCAATTTCTCGTACCTTTCTTCACCATATCCACCTCTTTGCTGAGCAACTTCCTCCGTGACGTTCAAGAAGATAGTCAAATCTGGCATGGGTAAGCCGAGATCTGGTAACCGCGACCATTCCAGGTCTATGCCCTTTGCCGCAGTGAATGCAATTCCACTGTACACGTATCTATCAGCGATAATGGTGACCCCTTGCTCAAGCTTGGCAACCAGTTCATCCCGAAGTTCCCAACGATTCGCACTGAATAGTAAATGTATCGTTCTATCGTTCAGGTCAGTGGCTGATTTCAGGTACTGGTCAATCATTATCCCAATAGCCGTGGTTCTGTTAGGGAACTTCCATAATTCGACCTGGCAACCTGATGCTTTCAGGTTTGATACCAGCAAATCGCATTGGCTAGACTTGCCCGCCCTGTCAAGACCTTCAACAACTATGAATTTACCTCTGGCCATGGTAAGCTTAAGCGCGTACGCGTAAATTGGGCTGATATCATCAATTTTATCGTCGACGTCGTACATAATAAATTTATTTACGTAACGTTCTTGACTATATAAGTTGGCAAGCACCGGTGAAAAATTTCATTCTTCTTCTTCTTCTTTTTCTCTTCAACATCAATTTATATCACGGCCATAGCTATCAAGTATAACCGCCGGGGCGTTTTTTTTTTCTTAAGAAATGCCTTGACAATGGTCTTACTTATTTTACAAATGGATTTAAAATACCGTGTAGAGTGAAAGTTTAAGTTTATTACTGGGCACCCAGGTTTGAGAGATACCTCCTTGATTTCCCGGGAATCAGTGCGAACTACATATATACTTCTTCAAGGAATTCGGTTTTTTTTTCTTTAAACAACGCGAACAGACTCTTGTAAAATAATAATAACAATGCACATATTTTTTTTTATTTTATTTTATCTTTCAATCAGGTAAATCTTCAGGTACAGGTGGTTGTGACAGGACTCTTTCCAGAGAATCATCACCTACCTTGTACCTCTTATTGTCCATGATTACAGTCTTGTCCTTCCAGGGGGTGGTTGACTGCAAAATGGGCAGACATCTCTTGGCGTACCTGATATACTGGGTTCGCGTCGTTATAGGTCGAAAAGGGTGCCATTTATTAAACGTGAAGGATAATGCAGTTGAGGTTGAGGTTGTTCTGGTTAGTTCCCGGTTCATCTCTGAACGATCCTCGTCATCTGTGTCGTCATCCTCTGCATCTGTCTCATCGTTGGTTTCGAGCCTTTCAAGAGTTGATGCGTTCGTGGCCACTGGCGAAACTGAACCTCCGTCAGTGGGATAACTGCTTCGACGAGGATGCTGTGGGGTATGGAACTGGATTCTGGTCCCACCATTGCTATTGCTATTGCCATTGCCATTGCCATTGGCATTAGCATTGGCAGTAGTGCCGTTGGTACTATATTCAGGATTACCGTTCAATTCGACCAGTGGTGCTTTAGTTGCGGGAACGGCTGACGCTTCCGATTTTGACGCAGTATTGCTGGAATTAGCCAAATTGCTCACCGTTAAACTACTGTTTGCGTTACTGGTACTACCTGCCAAAACACTTGTAGCAGTGGATCTAGTTGGCGTATTACTCGAGTTACTGGTAGTTGCCGAGATAGCGTTGTTGCTGTTGTTGGTGTTGGTGTTCTTAGCGGTCCTCATGTCGGAAGAAGAAGACACATTGGGCGAGAGCGAGTTGTTTCCGAAATTGCCGTAAATGGTATTCGCATTGGTATTATTATAAGTAGCAGTAGCGTTAGGTACTGAGAGATAGTTACCGTAACTTCTACTGGCTGACGAGTTAATTGATGCTGTAGGTGATAGGTTTGCACTTCGTACACTGTATGCACTTGAAAATGGCCTCAATCGTAGGTCGTTTGCCATTTGGTCCTCGATTCTTTGCTGTCTGGTTCTCCGGTTACGTCTCCTGCGTCTGGGGATTGACCTTGCCTTGGAAAGAATCCGCTCTTCTATAGATAACGACAGATCAATGCCCATTTGAATCTTGCTGCACCAATCTATGCATTCTTCTTCGGTGGCACATGCAAACAGGAACTGTTGTCCCTCGACTCGTAGCCGAAACACAAACTGTTTTTTGGTATAGTCAGTAGCTAGTCCAACCTCGCCAAACTGTAACGTGAAAGATAACACAGCAGAGCTAACTTTATAACCCGTGGTGGTCAAAGTCTTTTTGGCTTTCCTACCGGATATCTGGAATAAGTCAATGCGAGTATTATTCAAAACCATATGGTATGTATGCCAACTTCGACTAGATGCAGCTGCAAACGGACTTGACAGCTCGTGCTTCTCCTGAACTAGCCCGGTCTTGTACACCGAAGACTTGTAACCCGGTAGAACCTCCCAGCCTTCTTCATCACGGGGAATAATAGGGTACCGCGGCGGTATCGGCGCTAAATGCTTATAACTAGGCGGGCCCACGGCCGTCCAGGGCTGGCTTCTATCTTCTTCAAGACATATCCGACTCACTATCTCCACGTCATCCTTGGATAGTTTGTAAAGCGGTAGTGATGATTCGCATAGATCTGGAGTTGATAAAGTTTTTGCAAGTAGCTCTGTATCATCACCGTTGCTATTCCGCCGGTAGTTGGGGTTGCTATTTGACGAAGAATCCCTATCGGTCTTGACCTCAGATGACGAAGACGAGCGTAAACGTCCGAGAAGTCCCATAAATCTGTATCAACTGGTTAGAGAGAGAGAGAAAGGGGAGGGGGGGAAAGTAATAACGCTATACCGATAACCAGAATTGCCAAGACACCAAAAATCAAAAGTAGAATCAACAGATAAGTCTTTTTTTTTAACAGAGAATCAAACGGAAAGTTCCAGCTTCAACAGTTCAGCACAGCTCAAACAGTGCTGTTTTAACTCTGTCAAGAAAACTTCCACGATCGTTATCTCGAGATGCAAGATGAAAGAGTATGCCGCCACAAGATACACAGCAACAAGGAGCTGAATAAACGAAAGGGATGTGAAAAAAGAAGAAGAAGAAGGCTTTACACAAAGTTCAATTTGTTGTTTCACTAACCTCAAACAGTCCTGAGTTTGAATTATCCTCAGATAATAACAAAGGAGGAGGACGGGGGAGAGAAGAAGATGTCCTCAGATTCGCTTCGAAAGACAATGCAGAACCTAACGCCGGTCTGCAAAAATGAATATACAAAGATCCACCAGTATATGTAACAAATAAATATCACGAAGTGGTGCAATTCAACTGGTGTGAACTCAAACAAGAATGTATTCAAAGGTTTATTATCAAGTTTATACAGATGAAGAAAAAGAAACAGAATATATATATATAATAGTCGAATTTGTGTGTGCAAAGCCAACATCGATCATCAGCTGAAAAGTCCACAACTGCGCGCGGGTGCGGCTGATTTGCTTATACGTTATAAGGTTATCGTGGACATTAAAGGCGCAGTTCGCGCTCAACATCAAACAAAAGTGATATTTTTCATGGGCCATTTGTGTGTGTGTGTGATCATTCGGAGAGAATGCATATAGTTGCTTTGCTGTGGGAAGCGGGAGTTCAGGCGTAGCGAGAGATACTATCGGTTGCTCTTTCGCCCAGCAATTCTTTCCTCTTCCAAGTCGATATATATATGACTTAAAGTGAAGTGTCCTTGGCCGATTCCTTTGGTCGATTCCTTTGGTCGATTCCTTTGGTCAATTCCAAAACTCAACGTACCTCATTTTGCCATATTCCATGCTGCTGTAATATTAGTCCTGCTGCTGGTCACGTTGGACACAAACGCCTGGCATTTAAGGCTAGCGCTCTATAGAGCTACGAAGATCGATCGTGTGCGTGCTTGACTCCTGGAGCTTGGACCGGGCCTCGCTTATAAGCACTTTCTGATACTCCGAGGGACCCAAAGACCCAGCTTCAACAGCTCTGGTTAGTAAGTTCCTAGCTTTTCCTACAGCCTCCTGGGCTTGTTCGTTTTCTGCAGCGTACGGTGCATAGTCCAGGTACTTAGTGGCCGTGGTTAGTAGTATGTTCAGTTTCTGATCTGTGCTGATCCCAGGGATTGCAAGTGCCTTCTCCAGTGATTGTATAGAGCGAGCTAGCAGGTCTCCCTGGTTACCGGTGGTTTCGGAGATGCTTTCAAAAACCTCTGAAAGTGCAACATATTTGTCTACTGTTTCAGGAACTGTTTCCCAGAGAGCCTCCAGCTGTTCCATAGTGTAGTTTTGTGTTAATACTCCCATTGACGATAAGAACTTGGATTTTACCACTGAGTAACTGATGATATCTCGTTGCTGGCTACTGGTTATCTCCACCAGGTCATTTATCCTGGCTTGTGCAATCTCAATCAGTCTTTGGCCCCTGTTGAATTCACTATTATCGGGTGTTTGCGCCGCCAACTCGTTACGACTCAAGATAGCTTCCAGGTAAGTCACAGTTGTATCCAGAAAAGCACTAATGTCAATTGCTGGTATTTCCATCTGGGTCTCTAGCACAAATTCAAATAGGTCGTAAGCTTCCAGGTACGCCTGCTCGTTATCGGCCATATCGCCAATAGCGCACAACACTTGAGCAGTGTTGAAATAAATATCTAAACCCTCCGCAATTTCCTCCTGTGTTCGTTCTAATTGTCCGCCGGTTAGTTGTTCGTACAGGGCAATCGTCCGTTTATGAGCATCTAGAATATCTGGTAAAGCTTTCACCGCTGGATTTGACTCATTGGCCGCTGGTTGCAAGATACCCGGTTTGACCAGCTCTTCATATACTAAGAACTGGATCCTGGCAGTATTATAAGTAGCATCAAGGGTAATTATACTGGGTGTCGCACTATCTCGTCGGATTGCCTCGTTGTAGTAACTATCAATGGCACTACGGTAAAACCGTAACGCCTTTTCTGAATCTGATTTTAACCATCTGTCACCATGATCCTCTTCTTCAACTCCTCGGTCTAGGTATTGCTCGGCAGTGGTGGGTCCACTGGAAGGCCCCTTTTTAAATTTTTTGCCCATATGGTGTATATATAACAAATCTGGATTTTCTAAAGTCTCAAAAGAGAACCAACTCCAAAATATATTTTCACATATTATTAGTTAAAAGCAAAAAAAAAAACGTTCCAAGAAATTAAAAAAATAACTAATTATATAACTACGTCATTAAAAACTAACACATGTTCATTTCTTGCCCTTCTTCTTTTTGTTGTTCTTCTTCTTGGGCTTAGCCTTAGTAGCTGGCTTAGCAGCCTCGTCAGAAGTACCAGTAGCAGAAGCAGGGGTCTCCTCCTCGCCAGCAGTATCAGCGCCGGTTGAAGGCTCCAAGTCAGTTGAAACCGTGGATTCGGGCTCAGCGCTGATTTCCCTAGAGTCAGGGAAACCGTTCTTGTCTTCATCATCACCAGCAACTGCTAATTCTTTCTTAGGCTCCTCCTCTTTAGTCTCCTCAGTGTCCTTGTTTCCAATGTGCAAAACCTTCTTGATTTCAGAAACAACCGTGGTAGCTTCAGAAGCAGCAACGCCAGAACCACCAGCAGCAGCGGCATCCGGAGCCTCATCCACGTGAATCTTAGCCTGACTGGCGTAATCCTCGGTAGTAGCTTTATCGTGATGTAAAGCGTGCTTGAGCTCATTGGCAACCGTGCTTGACTCAGCAGCCGCAACGCCCGAGCCGCCAGTAGCTGACGCATCGTGGGCTTCGTCACCGAGAACCTTAGCCTCAGCGCTGTAATCTTCGGGGGTAGCGGCGTCGTGGTGCAGAGCGTGCTTCAGCTCAGAGGCTACTGCCGGAGCTTCACTGGCTGCTACGCCTGATCCAGCGGCAGCTGAAGCCTCAGGGGCAGCAGCGGTCTCGGCGGTAGTCTCGGCCTTGTAATCCTCAGGGACAGCCTTGTCATGGTGCAAAGCGTGTTTCAGCTCTGAAGCCACAACGGGGGCTTCGAATGCTGCTACACCAGTGCTACCAACAGCAGCTTCAGAGGATTCAGCAGGAGCAGACTCAGCAGGAGCAGACTCCGCGGGAGCAGTCGCAGGTTCTGAAGACTCGGCAGCAACAGGCTCAGTGACTGCCTCGACTTCGCCGGGAACGGCATTCTCGTCGACAACCTGGGTTGGAATATCTACCGCTGGGTCAACAGCTTTGGTCTCAGTAGGCTCGCTAGCAGGAGCGTCAGTGGCTGCTACGGCGGCACCAGCTACTGCCTCCTCCTTTTCGTCACTTTCCAGAGCACTGTCCTTTGGCTCAGAGTCCTTGCAGAGATCTTTATACTTGGAAACCCCACTTTCAGAGTGATTATCCAGCCAATTGAAAACGTCAGTCTTCACTTTGTCAGACTGACCGTCCTTGAGCCAGAACAGTTCATGGAGATAGTCGTCGTAGTAGAACTTTTGCTTATCGCTGATACGAAGCAGCTGGAAAAACTTGTCCGCAGCCTCTGGTGAGGCTACTTCGTCACCGAGACCATGGAAAAGAACGGTGGGACGATCCACAAACTTGGCGACAAACACCGAATTGTTCAATCTTTTACCACGATCAATCACGTCAGAGATGTACTCCAGGGTGAACTTGAAACTTCTCAGGGGATCCTTTCTTGCTTTCTCGATTTTGACGGGGTCTGTAGCCAGATACTGCATATCAATGGGGAAATTGCGTTTCATCTTGGGGAAAATCTTGGCAGTGGTTCTCAACACCGAGTAAGTTATTCTGTTTGGTTGAATTGCATAGCCCGGTTCAACAAAAACTCCAGTACCAATGTATCCATCAATACGTTCACGGTATTTGCCCTTGACTGCATAGTTGAGGATAATTCCACCACCCATAGAGTGGCCCATCAGAAAGACCAAACCATCGTAGTCACGAATCGCTTCGCCTACAAGCAGGTCCAAATCCTTGAACACATAGTACTCGTTGCTGGACCCGGCATCCTTGCTGGTTTTCACACTTAGCCCAGAACCACGCTGGTCCATCGTGATTATCTCGTAACCCTTGTTTGCAAACTCGACCCATTCATCAGCATAAGTCTCGGACCTGCCACCCAGACCGTGCACAAACACAATCTTGGCTTTAATAGGAACATCAGTAGGTATCTATAAGTTAGAGAGAGAAAAAAGGTCCAAAGAAAAGGTCCAAAGAAAAAAAAAAAACAAGATAAGAGAATAGTTAAACTTACCCAAGACTTTACCAAAAGGTCGGCACCATCTGCCTTCAATCTTGAAGTTGAAGTTTCGAAAGCCATAATTCAGACTATCACAGACAGAATTGAACAAATGAAAAATTGAGCACAAATAATAAAGTCCAAAAACCAGGGTGCTACTTAGTATCCCTCTTGCAGTGACGTATATATATATATAATTGGTCCCTGACAAAGAAGCAAATCCTCAATCCTTGAATAACTGTCCAATTTCACTGAAATAAACACAATCAATCCTCTTTCAATTACTTTTACTCAATAAACTCTCGAGAAGAATTCAAAAGACACACGTAAAACAGATATAAAAAACGAAAGAATCAAAATTTTTCAAAACACAATAATGGGGAAGTGTACAAAAACAATCGAAGAGCGCTCGCTCTAGAACCATTAAAAGAACAAAAAAAAGCCACCAGAAAGAAAAATAAAAATAAAAAAATTGATGCTGCCTGAAACAGAATCATCATTTACGATGTAACATCCTCGCCAAACACGGTTACCCTGAAGTAAGATAGCCCTTTGTCTTGTATTTCTATTGTTACATAGTACTTATCTATACTATCTATACTACAATTTTTATACTGAATCCTTTAATGGCTTCGGAACAGCTTCGTCCATTCCAGAGAGTTTGTGCGCGAGCTCCTGCACCGGCCATCGGAATGCTCGAATAAGCGGTACGAATCTCACAAAGAAGGGGAACCTTAATTCGCCAACTTTGCCCTTCTCCACTGCGTCCACCACGCTTATTGCGGCTTGGTATGGGTCGACCACGGGAGCCAGGATCCGTGACGGCGTGGCTACGTTACTAAACAGTTTCGTTTGCAGCTGCCCGGGGACGACCAGCAACGTATGAATGCTTGATTTGGGCAGAGAGGGCGGACCTAGTTCATAAGTTAAGGATTCATGAAAGCCCAAAAGACCAGCCTTAGATGCCCCATAGGCCCCCAACCTAGCTGGAGACTGGTACCCCAGTACTGAGCCAATAGTCACAATGTATCCACGATGGCGCTGCGCCATACCCGGCAAGAACTTCTTGGTGACCAGGAACCCAGCCAGCAGGTTGACATCCAATGTTTTCTTGATATCTTCAATGGAAGTGTCCATGATCGACTTCCCCGCGCCAGCAGCAATGCCAGCATTGTTTATCAGAATAGTAGGGGTACCATGACTCAGATGAATACTTTCCAACGCATCATCAAGATCCTCAGAGTCGGTGATATCACACTTATAGTAGGTAACTCCCTTGACTTGGTAATATAACTTGGGTATAACTAGATCCAGCACCACGACTTTGAACCCGCGTCTAGTGAACTCGAAAGCCAGGTGCTTGCCCAGCCCGTCGCCACCGCCGGTGATTACAACTAGGTCAAATAGGTTGCTCACCGCGTGTGGATCACTGTCCATGCTTCTCATCCAGCTCCGCATAGTCTTGTGGGTTTCCGTCGCCCGGATATACTCACGGCCCTGTCTGAGAGCAAGAACAGCTGATTGCATGATTGCCGTGGGTATGAAATTGGGGTATTCTTTTTCTTTATTTTTTTTTTTTTTTGGTAATTTAGAGGAATAGCTCTCTGGTATATGGTATAAGGGATACAATTGTCAAGCGCTTATCGTGAAGAGGAGTATATCTATACTGTGTAGGAGGAATTTTGATGGGTATGAGCCGCCAACTCAACAGCACAACATTAACATAAGTACTCGCAACCTCAGGACCCAGCTTGGTATATATATACTGATATTATAAAGTCATAGAAGCGAAATTCAAATGGCTGGAGGTTTAAGATCCTGGTTTAGGGTTGTTTACGTAAGAACCGCACCATATGGACAGGAACGAAAAATCAAGCAATAACACCATCGTGGAAAGTCATATATATATAAAAGTGATCCCGGCCTTAAAGCAAATTCCACACACCTTTGTTCATTCACTTTTTATTTTCAGTGATAACTATTTTTCTCTGGGTTTCTTCAGCCAGAGAGACGTTTATTTTTATATATTTATAGTTGTATATTATCATGGAGGCTATGGATGTCAGTCCCAGAGCAGAAATGCTGCTTCCACCACAAATGGTGCGAATCAAGCGGAAACGGAACCAAGACCCACTACAAGCATTAAGTAAGACACTTTTTTCCTTTTCTGCCTCGTCCTTTCTTTATTTTCTAACTTTTGCAGTGGTCAATGAACCTAAGAAGAAAAGCCGCACAGACTCGTTTGTATTCAAATTGGCTGGTACATTTGAAGAGGAACCGGTTGACCGGGACCTAATACTACGAGAAGCAGCCGAGTTTGACAACTGTAACAACAGCACCAAAGGTATCACATCCCAGCAGCAGCAGCAGCAGCAGCAGAGAGTATTCAGACTGCCTAAACGTCCTAGACGGGCAAACGATAACAACGACGCGCATGTTCCTCATGAAGATCCGCAGGTTTCGGATTCATTGACGGATATGGTTGAGTCGTACCTTTCAACTGAACAAGATTCGACACAGGATAACAATACTAGTACGAAGGCAGCTGATGTTGGTCCGCTGGATGGATCATTACCGACTAGTCGCGACCATGAAGTGGAAGATTACGTGTATGATATCTACTACCGTGAAAAGTACATTGCAAAGCAGTGGGAACAAGTGACGAATGTTGGAGTAATGTAAGCCTTTTTTTTTCTTTCTGTCTTTTGTTTATTTAAAAAGGGTCTTGGGTGTTTCAAACGGGAGGTGTGTCCCCCCCGGGACCATATTTATTAGAGAATATCAACCAGTTTTCTATCTTGTTTTTTTCTATCTTTCTTTTGCTCTCTTTTTTATTTTTTTTTTTTTTTTGCTCGGAAATAGTGCTAATATCATTCTTTTTCCTTTTCGTTTATAGTGTTTTTGATTCAGATGATGAAGAGCTAGCAGGTACAGGGATTGATGAGAAGTCACCGCTAAATACAGACGACGAGGACTCGAACGCTGAGGATTTCTACAAAAACGACTACCCGGATGAGGAGAACGATGAAGATAGTTTCAGTAATGGCAGCAGTAATGAAAATGATTCTGGGTTTATCAGTACTACGGGCAAACCTGATGCATTTTCAATGTCTGAGCTAAGAGAGGGAATAAACTACACTGGCAATTTCCTAAATGACGACGATGAAGATGATTTCAATGATAACCACGATACTTACGACTCTGACGGTGGTAATGCCTATTCAGACGACTTGAATGATGACGATATTGATGATATGGATGCTTACAGGGATAGGGTCCTGGGAGATCTAGCCGGAAGACTCGCAAGTTGGAACGACAATTAAAATAGTAATGACAACAATAATAATAATAATAATAATAATAATAATAATAATAATAAAAGAACTAAGACAGCTCGACGTAGTTACATGGGAATAGACCTAGACGACCATCCTGGGTAGTTCCAAACCACCATTTATCATCATGCTCATCTCCATGATCCAGGACTCTGATGCTATCGCCTAGCCTGAACGATAAATCTCCCGGCTGGTCTCCTACAAAAGTGTACAGCGCAGTCACGTACTCGTCATTGTCTGACTTGGGCGGTATCTCGTAATGGTCGTCATGGCCATGCACGAACATTTGGGCGCTTGCCGACGATACTGCTCTTACGCGGTTCCGTAGCCCTGTATCCACCAGCCCGTAAGATCCATGGCTGGTTATAGGCGACCTCGGCGACGAGTTAACCGGCGAGCCACCACCACCACCAACAGTATTATTCTGGTTATTAGCCAAAATCTGTGACTCTGATCTGAAAATCCCCTGTGATGGGTTTGAAAACTCAATGTTTCGACTTCGCAGCGGATGTCGCGCTTTAGAGTACGTCTTGGATACTACCCGTTGTCCGAAACTAGCAGTCGAACTCAACGCTTTATCAGTAATATTTTTGGCTTTATCTATATTGGACAGTTTAACTTCCTCCTTGACTGCATTCCCCTCAGTAATCACCTTCACGCCGCTCTCTTGCTCGAACTTGATTCTTATTGGGGTGTACCTCGACTGCCATGTAGCGATAATATCGTCATAGTCAAAGGGCAGACCCGCTTCTTCGGTAGGCTTGCTATCACTGACAAACCCTTGTTGTACAGCATATGAGTACAGTTGTGCTTTGTACAGTTCATTAATTCGTAATTGGGTCAGGTAATACTTGGAAGTCAAAGGGTTTAACAGCTCAGAAAGCAAGTCCAGAAACCTGGGGACCGCCCTCTTGATTTTCTCATCATGTTGTTGGAAAATCTCCATTGAGTCTTCTAGTTCCTGTTCTAGTTTTCCCAATTGCTGAGATTCACGCTCAGTCAGACTATTCTTGGCTAGCAGCACATCCACCTGGTTAGAATACCGGTCGAAATCTATCTTCTTGTGTTCTCGTTTCACCAGCGCCTTTTGTATGTAATCAATAGACTCGTTGACCTTCTTAGTGGTTGTTTTACTGCATGTCTGGAAGTTCTCCAATATAGGTTCAATCTCCTCCTTGAACTTGGCCAGCCCGGCCTGATATCCGACAAGCTGGTCAATCAGGCTCTGGGGCGTTTCCTGGACAGACTTGAACTGGTTATCTTCTTGTATCGGCTGGTAAAGCTCCACTAGAAGCTCCACTATAGTCTCGTTCACTTTAATCACGTTCTGCCAGTGGCCCACGAACCCTTTGCATTCTTCATGAAGGATCTCAAACGCGCTTTCGGCAACCTTGAAATCCTTGGTCCACTCTACAATCACCTTGTCTTCGGACGACTTGGACCCCACTAGCCGGTGAGGCGCCCTCACGATAGCTTTCTTAGCTCCTTTGATCATACTAGAAGTACAAGATGTAGAGAGAAGAACCAGAAAGAAAAAAAAAAAAAAAAAAGAGTATTAGAAATAAATAGCTAGATGAGCGGTATTGGAGGCTGAATGTCTTTGAACCAGCCCGCCGGGCGCTATAATGTCAAATCGGCGGAGTAGTCGGAACAGCTAAGAAGCGCATATATAAGAGCACTCAAGGCTCAGCAAGATAAATATGACTTAGTATGAAGACAGATGTTGAAAAGTACAATACATTCAAAAAGACATATATAATGGTCAATATACGTTTATAAGGTATAATATTTATATATATTATAGAGTACGTACTCGTAAACTCCGTAAGTGTGAAATGTCACGTGGATCTTAGTACTTCTTAATGACAATTTTTATTTCCTTGATAAATTTCTCACACAAAATCAAAATCTCCACATAACTATTCCAACATGCATGACAACATACCCAGAGGCAGCGTACCACGCCGGGACGACTTAGAGGATGAGATAAACGAGCATGAAGCCACTGTGCTGACCGAGTTCAAATCGGCTGCACACGCGGTTACCAGGTTATTCAAGATATCCAACGAACACACGCATTTGGCCCGACAACAGGGCTACTTACAGGCATTATACGATTTACAGGACTCGTTGAGTGATAATAGAGATTTGGACGTGCGTGCATGGATATGTAAACGGCTAGGCGCTGCTGCCGAGGCTGCTGCCAGCCGGAGGTCCAACTCAGCAAGTTCAAATACAACAGACATGAATGCAACAATATCAGAGCGACATCATGATGAAATGGATGAAAGCGAGGAGGGCGAGGAGGAGAGTTTCCCCCCGTCTAATGACAGTGGTGGATTTAGAGTACTACCGCATTATATTCGAACAGGGCTGACGTCACCGCGAGCCCCTCCTATACCAGATACCGAGCCATTTCGACTAGAAATTGAGCAACCAGGGGAGAAGAGGCGGATTTTTGAAGCTGATTACGAATACAAGAGACACCGCCGCCAGCAGTGACGAATAATTTATCACATTTTGCATTTCAGAGTCCATAATACTTATAGCTCATAATTTGGTTTTGTTCTTTTACGTTGCTAGGCAGTTGTCATCTTTTGGTCTTTAGGGATATCACTTTAGGAGACTCAATTAGTCAACAGGTATAATTATGTCTTTGATTTTGTTATTCTTATATGTCAAAACTAGTAGTAGTAGGCTGGCCGGTGAAAAATTTCACATAAATACTTGTCACAATTATTACAATAAATAAAATAAATACAGCATTTTCAAGGCTGAGTTGCTTGTTTCAATAAGGGGCACTGCGGTACTTCTCCTAGGATATGGTGTTCAATCCAGTCACCGCCGGTGAACCGTGCGCCGCAGCCACAGGTACCTGTATTCAGGAGCTTTGATTTCAGGTCCTTGAACCCGCGCACCAGTTTCTGTTCGTCGAATGTGAAATGACCGTGCAGCAGATGTTTTTTGAAGTCGTAAGGTCTATTGAACTGGCCCCGTTGATGAGGGCAGTATTCTTGCGGGAAGGGGCATACGAACCGTGCCACTTCCTCGTGTGTGCGTAAATGGCGCGGTAGATCTCGTTTGAATGATTTACCACAGACAGGACAGATGAATTTCTTGACCCTGTTTGAGCTTTCGTTGTTGTTGTTGTTGTTATCGCTGGCATGTGATTCTGGTGAGCTCAGCATTGGTGCTTTTCTCGCTCGTCTTTGTCTGGGCTTCTTGCCAGTTTGAGAGTGTGTTTCTTGAGCATAGTCTTGATCTGAATGGTAGCTGGGTGCTGCTGCTGCTGCTGCTGCTGGGAACTCGTAGGAGTCAGGGTTTGTGACCGGGTTGGCTGGTTTAACCTTTGGCACAGTGTCGCAGAAGGAAAAGTCCAAATCGAATAGTTGAGTTTGGTTCGGAGCAGGCTGCAGATGACGTTGTAAGTAAGGAGTGGTAGGGTTGAATGAGATGGCCGGCTCGGATTGCCTGCGCTGGAAATGCGACTCCTGTGTGTAATATGCATGAAAGTTTTGATGGTTGTTTGTTAGGTTATTCTGGGAGGGAGACTCTGCAGTTGATGCAGTGCTGAGTGTATCGTACACTTGGGCAACTGACGCATGGCTCATGTCGAATTCCTCAGTAATTCCACTGGTTGAATCTTGCCAGTATGCTGGGGAGTCGTAATAGCTAACTTGCTGATGCTGGTGCTGATGCTGGTGCTGTTGCTGATGCTGTTGATGCTGATGCTGCTGATGCTGATGATGCTGATAAATAGACAGTTCTTGACCAGGAATAGTTGGGGTAGTGCTTGCCGACATGTACTGAGAAGCCGCATTGTTATTACTACTGGGTCTGTCCTGGTATAGATACATTTGGCTATTTGGGGAAGACATGTTACTATTGTCATACTGCTGGTACTCCTCTTGGATGGCAAAGTGCTGGGGGTACGATTGCATAGACGACGACGGCATAGACGACGGCATAGACGACGACGACGACGACGGCATGGAGCTTGGCACCACATAGGTGGGAAAGGTGTGCGCCGCGGAGAGCATTGTTTGCTTGAGAATTGGGGTATTTCTAGAGACTCTTGTCCAGGTGGTGCTGCTTGTGGCCGGAGAGATGAACCCAGGCTGGTTGCTGCCGCGTGGCTGGCTGTAATCTGACACTTGACGACGATGCGATGCAATTGCCCTTGGCGGAGGAGATTCAGACTTTACAGACGAAGGGCTTGAAGACATGCGCGCGGTGAGTCATGGAAAGGGGGAGGAGAGGGTTGGAGGGGAGAAAGGGAAACGGAGAGGGAAGGGGAGGGAAGAGATAGATATATATATATGTGTGTGTGTGCATGAGCGTGTTTCTCAGGAGGAGGCTCTAGAGAAAAAAATTAAAAAAAAATATTAAAAAAAAAAAAAAAATAAAAAAAAAACTAGAAAAGAAAAAAAAACCGTGAAAACCGATATTCTTACCTTTGCAGGTTTTCTGTTTTCTTTTTCCTTTTCTTCTATTTTTTATTCCACAAAAAAAGCAACCACAGAAAATGCCACCACAGAAAATGCCACCACAGAAAATGCCACCACAGAAAATGCCACCAGAAAAAAAAGTTGTTCCCAGAAGAACCCTTGATCGAGTATTCCGATTCCATGCTGGCCGTGGGAAAACACAGGAAAACACAGGAAAACACAGGAAAATACAGGAAATTCGGTATTTATTACTGTAGGAAACAGAAGAAACAGAAGAAACAAAACCTGACCAGGCTCAGTTTACCTGCGAAGAAAGCTTTTTTCCGTGGAACAAATAAAAAAGGTTTGTTCCATTTTTCTTTTTGCGGGATTAGATTTTGTTCGATATTTACCGTTTCCGGAAGCGCGCATGCGCATCCCCCGAGCGAAAAAGATCAGAAGGAACAAAAGGGTCAGAGAAATAGAACAAATCTTAGAACAAGGTTTGGAACAAGGTTTGGAACAAGATTTCTAGCAAAGTGACGTGGTTTTTACTTTCTATATTTTGTACTCTCTCTGTACTCTCTGTACTCTCTGTACTCTGACTTCTGGAAAGTTCTGCTGGGCATAGCCTCGAGGGATTTTATTTTTAGGTCCGGGTTCTTCTGCGGAAATACCCAAATCGGACGCTGCTTCCATGCATGGATCGGCCCCGGCGCAACATCCGAACAATGGGAGATGTAACACCGCACAGATTAGGAAAGGAAGAAGAACGAAGGCCAAAACAGGAAAAGAAGAAGAACGAATCGATCGGAACAAAATGAGTCTCGGTGCTACATTGTCCATCGAGCCTCGGCAGTTGGAGGGAGATATATATTACATAAACCTTAGTCATGGACCTAATTTCGACAAACCGGCAAAGCGCTCAACGTGGCTTAATCACAAACCTTATAAGATTTACTATCTGTATATCTGTATAATATATATGATATACACAGATATACGCAGATATATATATATAAAGAAGGAGAAAAGAAGATTACGTAATCAAACTGGGCCACTTACATAAGCAGAAAGAAAAATGATGTCAAGGCTGTTTTTTTGGGTGTGCCCGCTTCTGATTGGCCCATGCGTCATTACTTTCCTTTGTTTAGATGTTGCTGTTCTTGTCCTGCTGACCACAACAACAACGTAGTAGCACTACAGGGCTGTTGTTGCGCAAGGCTGTTGTACCACACTGTAGTTGTTGTTTTGCCTCTTGTTTATAGTAATTTTTTTTGCCTTTCATTTTTCCATTTTCTCTCTCTTGTTTTTATTTTTTTTTTTTCCTTCCCACCCCCCATTGTTCGTTTGTTATTACAGCAACCTCTTAAGCTTTTTTTTTTACATCCTCCTTCTTTAATCCTAAAAACTTTTTCTCTTTCTCTTTTCCACTTCTCTCCTTATTCTCTACTTTGTGTACAATTAGAAAATGGCAGTCAAGAAACCATTGCTCTCCATCATCAACTTGGTCTTTCTCGCTGGCGCTATCCTGCTGCTGTTCTTCATACTGCTCGCAGGCGCCAGGGACTCTGCTCCGCTCAACAAGTTCTACTGGCTCGAGGCTGACACCTCCGGCATTTCTGGCGCACCGTCCACCTCGAGATGGACCACCTACAACGTCTGCGGGGTTAGCAGCAGCGGTCTCAACAGCAACTGCACCGCAAACAAGGCTGACTTTCCCTTTGACCCCGTGCGAAACTTTAAGACTAGTTCAAATGTGCCCCAGGATTTTGTTGACAATAGCAGCACCTACTTTTATCTGAGTAGATTTGCCTGGCCGTTCTTCATTATCGGCTTGTTCTTTGCAGTGGTGGCCTTTTTCACCTCGTTCAGCGGCTTCTTCTCCAGACTGGGCTCGGCAATCACATCCTTTTCCACCTTTTTGGCCCTGCTGTTTGTGTGGGCGGCCTCAGCGTTGATTACCGCTTGCTATGTCATGGCCAGAAACGCCTTCCACAATGACAACCTCGATGCCAAGTTGGGCGTGAAGCTTTTTGCATTCACCTGGACCACATCTGCCCTGCTGTTTTTGGTTTTCATTTTGTCCAACGTTCTGTGCTGCACCGGTAGAGGCCGCGGTGGCCGTCACCTCGACGATGCTGATTTCGGTAACGATGTCACCACCACCCCGGGCTTGGCCAGAATAAGCTCCTTTGAGCGGGCAACCCCGTCGTCCCCAGCTGCCTCGAAAAAGAGAGGCTTCTTTAATGTGGGCGGCACCAGAGCTTCCAGAAACAATGACGCTGTAACTGACCAGACCGCAGTGGTGGATAATAGCGGCGTTGCTGGCGAGGGTGCTGGTGGGGCCAAGGTCCACGAGGGATCATACTTTGCTGAATCCGAGTCTCAGCGACCAATTCACGATGCCTCTAGTTTTGACCGAACCTATCAAGCATGACACTGAAGATGACAAGAAAAAAAAAAATTTATATATACCCAAGATAAACACCCCCCCTAAATCTTCGGGAGAAACGTTTTTGTCTCTTTAATTCTCTTCTGAAACAGTGGTTCATATAAGCAATATAGAATCATTTTTTATTAATATTAATACTTAATTATTTGCTTTCTTTCGTCAGCTTTTATTTACTGCGATCATGATTTGATAAACTCGAAGGTCACTCTACTTTTTCTTCTCTCCTTCTTATTTTTTATCTTTTTTATCTTCTCAAACTAATCTTTAGAATTCTTCTCCTGGCAATTAATTATATAAAACCTATTTAATACCCGTTATACCTTCCATTACTACCATATCTAGACCCTCCAGCTCCGCTGTTTCCACTACCATTTCCAGTAGAGTTACCGCGCACGCCCAGTGGGTTCTTACTAAAGGACAGTCTAATCCCTCCCTTGACGCTATTACTAAGCCCAAACCCGTACAGCTCCTCCAGAGCCTTGCTAGCCATAGCCACGTCCTCGAATTCGACAAAGCACATGGGCCCGTTGGCCTTGGTGCGGAAACACAGCCGCTTGTACCCTGGCCGAGCGGAAAACAGGTCCTTGAGCTCGTCCTCGCTCGTGTCGGGCGGCAAGTTGCCCACATAAAGCGTGTTGCACGGAGGATTCTGGTCTGCAGGGTTCGCGGGAGGTAATACTCGGCCGCCCTGCGCCATGATCTGGATAGCCTGCGTGTTGTTGCTGGGCGAATACGGAACCACAACCTTGGTAGCGTCATACTTGTCAGAACTAGCAGCAGCTGCGGCAGCAGCAGCAGGTGCAGCAGGTGCAGGGGCAGTACCAGGTGCGGTAGCACCGTTATTGACATTGCTAGTACTGGTAACCTCTGGCTTTGGCTTATCACCAGTCAACACGCTAGAATTACCCCAGGCTCCAGCAGGTCCAGGCTGACTAATCGGCGGAACAGTCCCCGGAGAATTTCGAATCTCAGCCTGTTGCGTTGGCGGCGTATGTTGCTGGTTTTGTTGCTGATTTTGTTGCTGATTTTGTTGCTGCTGTTGCTGATTTTGGTTCTGACTCTGATTCTGACTCTGATTCTGATTCTTGGACTCGAAAAACCTATTGGCATCAGGCACGAGTAATGAAAAATCATCATCGTCGTCATCCTTATTTTCCAGTAATAGACTCTTACCGGGCGGTGCACCACCACCGTTACCATTATTACCCCCAGTGAACAACGATCTCGGCGAGGTTGGCGAAAACACAGTATTGCCGCCAGGGTTGGTACTGGTGTTGCTCGTGTTGGCCAAGTTTGATGACGGTTCTGGTGGTCCAAAATGTGCTGGTGGCCCTGGTGGCCCCGGAGGTCCCGGTAGTGGTTGCTGCTGCTGCTGCTGCTGCTGCGAAGCCGTCGTCGTCGTCGTCGTGTTACCGTTTGCGTTAGAGTTGTTGAAGTATTCATAGGGAGGACCAATATCAAACGATGAACCGTTATTAAACAAGAACCTCGAAGATCCTGGTTTGCCATTAGCATTCGAGGGTTGCTGCGGTTGCTGCGGTTGCTGAGGTTGTTGAGGTTGTTGTGGTTGCTGAGGTTGTGGTTGCTGTGGCTGCGGTTGTTGCATTCCTGGACCGATAGGAGGCATTCGCAACCCATTAATACCAGAACCGGTTCCTCCGTTACCCAAATCAAACGATAACCTAGGATGCAACAAAGACCCATTGACACTACTAGCAGCGATAACCGGCGACGTTCTAATCTCACATCTCAATGGATTATGCGATGCAAGGTTATTATTATTGTTGTTGTTATTGTTATTGTTTGATGCATAGGTTGTAAAATGACTCGATGACGGTGATAATGCAGAATCATGAAGGATACTGGTGGGCGAAGACGGTATGGAGCCATCAAACAAATCAAAACGCTCCAATACAGCCTGGGCGGTAGATGCACCGGCAAAGGACTTGAAATACACGCTGCCGTACACACTGGTGGGCAAGCCGTCCTCTGCACTCACACTGGCAGACCGTGCCAGCTCTGCAGACACAAAGTCCGGGGCAAACGTAAACATGAGCCTAAACTCGCGCGGTGTCACATCTCGAGGTAAATTGTACACTTTGATACACGTAAGCACGGTCTGATGTAACGATGGCGGCGATGCGTTGGTGTTGTTAGAGTTGCTGCTGCTGGTATTAGTGTTCGTGCTGGTGGTATTAGTTGAGTCGTGATCATTTGGAAAAAATGAAGAGTTTGCTGCTCCATTTGGTATGCTTGAAACGTTATGCTTGACGTTTTGAAGATTTAATGTATTCAAATGGTGACTCAAGTGTTGGAGATGCTGTGGTTGTTGTGGCTGTTGATGTTGCTGTTGTTGATGTTGTTGTTGCTGTGGCTGTTGTGACTGTTGATGATGATGATGCTGGGGTTGTTCGTAAAACTGGTTGAATGAAAACCCTCCAGCGCTGCCGTTGAACAAAGATTGTGCGTTATTGGTATTATTCGTACCGTTGTTGTTATTATTATTAGTAGTAGTAGTGTTGCTGTTGTTTGAAATCCCGTTTCCTGCATTCATCATGAACTTGGATGCAGCAGGAAGAGGACCTCCTTCAAGAAGCGCCATGTTGAGACAGAAGGAAAAAGAATAATAAAAAAAGAGAATAAAAAAGAGAATAGAAAAGACAAGAAAGCGTAGGACGAATAATAATATATATATACCTTTGAACGCTCTCTCTCAAGGTTATGCAGAGCACTTTGTCCAAAAGTTATGCAATGAGGACCCTGGTATTACACTACAACACACGGGGAGAAAACCACCCTTTCAACACACTTTAGGAATACTCAAACCGACGCGTGAAAAAATAAAAAAGTCCAGGTATCAACCACTCTGATGATAAAACGTCGACGACACCACCCAGATGATACAGCCCAAAAGAATAGTCCAAAAATATCACTGATGATGAAATAATAGCTCCAAGACGTAGTTGTAGTAAAAAAATCCTGTTATGAAAGAACCAGAAATAAGTGTTGGTTATGTGATAATATTCCACAGATTAGTAACAGGGAGGGAAACTAAGGGAAAAAAAAAAAAAAAAAAAAAAAAAAAAAAAGGAGGAAGGGGGGAGGAAGTCAAAAAGAAGTACAAGAAAATTTGGGAGGTTGGGAGGAGGAAACCCAGGAAAACTGTTGGTGGCGGGTTTGCTGATGTAATCGAACCTTAAAACAAGAAGAAAAAAAACAAAAAAAAAATGAAAAATAAAAAAAAATAAAATAAAAAATAAAATGTGGCACACACGGCGTGTTTTATATATAGAGCCTGAACCTTGTTTATGTAATCTCTCGATTTCGCACTTTGAGAGCATGAGAAAACCACCACAGAAAAAAAGTGTGATTCTCTGCTTCTGTTTCTCTCGCGCTTTGGCTCCTTTTACAGGGGAGACGAAAACATGCCAGTATAATTGCACATAAAAACGCATAATACAAAGGATTACGTAAAAATAGAGAGAATTATGAAATAAAAAATGTACCTATATATACGCGTGCACATTTAAGCACTGTGTAGATCGAGGACTGAGACACAAAAACCCAAAAATAAAAAAAAATAATAAAAAAAAGAAAAGACACAGATTTCCTTTTTTTTTTGCTCTGTGTCTCTCCACTCTCTCTCTCTCTCTCTCTCTCTCTCGAACCTTGTTTTTGAGATGAGGCTTCTTTTTTGTTATATTAGCACGGTTTGAGGCTTTCTAAGAGAATTGCTTATGTAATGTATGTATGTACATTATGTAATTTTACATATATGTCCTTTTATACTCCTTTATATTCTTTTATATCCTTTTATATCCTTTTATCTTATCGTTTAGATAGTCTAATAGCTGTTTGTGTTCTTTAGTTTACTCTATAGTTTGCTCTTTACTCTATAGTTGTTCTTTGTGCTTTACTCTATAGTCGTGGTTCGGTTTATTCATTCTGGTCTGTTCTTTCAACGCGTCCAATCGGGCAATCTAATTGATTTTTACGCGTCCGGTCGGCCCCTGGCTTCAAATCTTTTTCAACTTTGAATTCTTCTCACCTCACACAAACACACAAACACCCACAGCTCACCATGGAACTACCGAGAGAAGAGGACTCGCTCGTCACTGAGCGGGTGCGCAAGTTCACTGAGATTCTTGACTCAGACGACGGAGTGGTCAATTACAAGCATGAGATCAGATCAATGCTGAACCGCGGCGAGCAGAGGCTGAATGTGTCTTTGGACGATATCAGAACAAAGGACAGAGGATTCTGGCAGGGTTTGCTCAATTCTCCCTCGGACTTCCTGCCAGCTGCTAACCGCGCCCTGAAGGATACCTGTCTTGCTATCCAGGACCACAACATCCACAAGATTGATGCGTCCACTAGCCAGTTCTACGTAGCCTTCACCGGCGCCTTTGGAACCCACTTCGTCACGCCTAGAACTATCGACGCGGCTTATTTGGGCAAGCTGTGTTGTATCGAGGGTATCGTCACCAGATGCTCGCTGGTCAGACCTAAAGTGGTGCGTTCAGTGCACTACTGCGAATCAACGCATATCTTCCACGCAAGAGAGTACAAGGACAACACCACGTCCTTCGACCCCATGCCTACAAGCACCGCGTACCCTACCGAAGACGCGAACGGTAACCCGTTGACCACGGAGTACGGGTACTCCACATACAAAGACCATCAAACCATCTCGATCCAGGAAATGCCCGAGAAGTCCCCTCCAGGGCAGCTCCCCAGAAGCATCGACGTGGTTATGGATGACGATTTGGTAGATAAGGCTAAACCGGGCGACCGCGTACAGATTGTGGGCGTGTATAGATCAGTTGGCGGCGGCGGCGGTATTGGAAGTAATAACAATCATACCGGTGCCACGTTCAAAGCACTGCTGCTGGCAAATAATCTGGTAATGCTGTCCACCAAGGCTAATGGATCGCTAGCTTCTATACAGATATCGGAGAACGATATCAGGAATATCAACAAGGTTTCCAAACGAACCGATATTTTTGAACTGCTGGCCCAATCTTTGGCCCCGAGTATATACGGCCATGATTACATCAAGCGAGCGGTTTTGCTCATGCTGCTGGGCGGGGTTGAGAAAAACCTGGAGAATGGCACCCATATCAGAGGTGATATTAACGTGCTTATGGTTGGTGACCCGTCCACTGCCAAATCGCAAATGTTAAGGTTTGTCCTCAACACTGCTAGTCTGGCTATTGCTACCACCGGTCGAGGATCTTCAGGAGTAGGTCTGACTGCTGCAGTGACCACCGACAAGGAAACTGGCGAGCGGGTACTCGAGGCTGGTGCAATGGTACTAGCTGACCGTGGAGTCGTGTGTATTGACGAGTTTGATAAAATGAGTGATGTCGACAGAGTGGCTATCCACGAAGTCATGGAACAGCAGACCGTGACTATCGCAAAGGCAGGTATTCATACCTCGCTTAACGCAAGATGCAGTGTCATTGCCGCTGCTAACCCTGTATATGGCCAGTACGATCCGCATAAAGACCCGCACATGAACATTGCCTTGCCTGATTCCTTGCTATCTCGTTTCGACTTGCTGTTTGTGGTGATTGACGACGTTAATGACCAGAGAGACCGCGCAATCAGCGAGCATGTAATGCGAATGCACAGGTACCTGGCCCCGGGAACCGAGGAAGGCGTCCCCATCAGAGATAACATTGGTCAATCCTTGTCTGTAGGAGACGACGACTCGAACTTGAACCAACTACAACAGCAGCAGTATGCTGGAGACGATGAAAATGCAGTCTATGAGAAATTCGACCCCATGTTACACGCAGGATTGGCAGATGCAAACAAACGAAACAATAACGACCTTAATGATAGTAATGAAGAAGAAGAAAGACAACAACAACAACAAGTCTTGAGTATTCCTTTTATTAGGAAATACATCCAGTATGCAAAACAGAGATACAGACCGGTGCTCACCAAGGATGCATCGTCATACATCGTCAAAGCGTATGCTGAGCTTAGAAACAACGACCTGTCCACAAACCAAAGGAAAACATCGCCAATCACGGCACGTACCCTGGAGACTCTGATTCGTATATCCACTGCACATGCTAAAGCAAGATTATCTGCGATAGTAGAGGAAGACGATGCAAGGCTGGCTAATGAAATGCTACGGTTCGCACTATTTAAAGAAGTTGTACAACGAAGGAAGAAACACTCAAGACAACAACGTCAGGAAGTGTACGGAGACGATGAAGACGAGGAGATTGCCGCTGACTTGGATGATGATGATGATGATGAGCCTGAGCCTGAAATTCCCGCTGATTTAGATGTACCAGACGAAGATATGCAGGATGCTGTACCTTTAGAAACTACCACAGAAGCATCATACGTGCCCAGAGCAACCACTGCAAGAACTCGAGCTCTCCAAGCTGCAAGCTCATCTCAGCCTATACCGTCATCTGGCGATGCTTTTGAGTTTTCCTATAACGATGATGATAACGACGAGGGGGAAGAGGATAGTTCGCTGAACCCCCCGCTTTCCGAGGCTGGACCATCCAGACCTGCGCAAACGGCGATTTCCAACTCGAGGCTCCAGGAGTTTGTGGAGAAGGCAGGCAAAATCATCCACTTGCCGCCATTCAACACCCAGGAAGTTCCAGCCGATAGCCTGATAAAGGCAATTAACCGGGAAATGGGCCAGGAAGACCAGTACAGCGAGGAAGAGGCCAAAGCAGCATTGCAGGAAATGGCAAACAAAAATATGATTTTCCTAAGTGATGATATTATCTATAAATTGTAGGTATACGTAGTATAGTAGTAATTGTGATTTGAAAAATTCAAGTTGATTTGATCGTAAGGCAAAATTCAAAATATTCCACAATCTTCTTCCTTCTTAACAATCCAACAATGTAAGTCCTTAATGTCTAAAGCTTTTTTTCTTAACGTATATATGTTCTAACAAAATAGGGCTAACTTGGTAGCGGATCCTGCAATTGTGCAGACTTCCTTGCATGTACCATTGCCGATATTGGCACGGCCGTACGTGTGGCCGTTTTTCTTGGTGCTTTACCCTACTTTTGCATACATTTACTATGACAAGTACGAGCAGTTTATCGGTGGGCCCGAATGGACCAACGTTTACCTGACACTGATGTTTTCATTGCATGCTTTGGTCAGGCTGATGCCCTTTTGGAATGTCAATATCAAGACTCTGTTTGAGACTGCTCCTGCAATCAACGTGGATGATGCTACCTTGATCAAGTTGATTCCCTCCGCTACTGCGGGCTCAGCTGAAATTGCACCAATCAGCAAGATCAAGTTCAGAGATGGCCATGAGGAGATTTCGTTCTTGTTCCAGAAAAGAAGGTTTATATTTGATAGAGCCACCAAGACGTTTGCCCCACCGGTTTTCAAAATTGATGGCACGCCTACCATCAAAGAGTTCCAGCTTTCGACCGGTCTTGGTGGTGATATTGCCCATGAACGAAGAGTATATGGTCCTAACAAGTTTGATATCCCCGTACCTACATTTTTGGAACTGTTCAAGGAACATGCCGTGGCCCCGCTTTTCGTTTTCCAGATGTTTTGCGTGGCCCTTTGGCTCATGGATGAGTTGTGGTATTACTCGCTGTTCAGTTTGTTCATGTTGACTGGGTTTGAGTCTACCGTGGTTTTCCAGCGACAAAAGACCTTGTCTGAGTTTAGAGGTATGGGTATCAAGCCGTATACCATCTACGTGTTTAGAAACAAGAAATGGGAACAGATTGAGTCTGATGAGTTGTTACCGGGAGATTTGGTTTCAATCACCAGATCAGGCGAAGAGTCCGGCTTACCCTGCGATTTGGTACTGATCAGTGGATCTGCTATTGTTAACGAAGCTATGCTTTCTGGTGAATCCACCCCTTTACTCAAAGAATCAATTGAACTGCGCCCCCAAGATGACTTGCTGCAAATTGAAAGTATTGATAAAAACGCAGTGTTGCACGGTGGTACTAAAGTCCTTCAAACTACTGAAACCGTTGCTGGGACACAGGGTGATTCCCCGGCATATCGACATGTGCCGCATCCCCCAGACAAGGGCGCATTGGCAGTGGTTACCAAAACCGGGTTTGAGACAAGCCAGGGAAGTCTGGTAAGAGTGATGATTTTCTCTACTGAGAGAGTAGGCGCAGGTAACTACGAAGCGTACATGTTCATTTTGTTTTTGTTGGTTTTCGCAATTGCTGCCTCGTGGTATGTGTGGACAGAAGGTGTTAAAGTGGATAGGAAACGATCTAAACTTATGCTGGACTGTGTATTGATCATTACCTCTGTTGTACCTCCTGAACTACCTATGGAATTGACCATGGCTGTGAACTCTTCATTGGCCGCGCTGGGCAAATACTACATTTACTGTACTGAGCCTTTTAGAATCCCGTTCGCCGGGCGTGTGGATGTATGCTGTTTTGACAAGACTGGTACTTTGACCGAGGAGGATTTGATTGTGGAAGGTATTGCTGGATTAGATGAAACTAAGGATATCAGAGAATTAACCAAAATCACTGAGATTCCTTACCAATCTGCAATTACTCTTGCTGCTGCTCATTCATTGGTATTGTTAGACGATGGCGAAGTTGTAGGTGATCCCCTGGAGAAATCTACCCTGAATTCACTAAACTGGCAAGTAGAGAAGAAGGACAAGGTCAAGAATAACCAAAACTCAGCACAACATTTGAGAATTGTACGAAGATTCCAGTTTTCATCTGCTTTAAAGAGATCTGCCTCAATTGCCTACGTTGATAACAAGACTTTGGTTGCTGTCAAGGGCGCGCCGGAAACTCTGAGAACGATGATTACAAATGTACCGCCGCAGTATGAAGAAACCTATAAATCTTTCACTCGGTCTGGTAGTAGAGTGTTGGCCTTTGCGTACAAGTATCTTGATGGCGGGCTTGTGAGTGAACATAAAATCACACACATTGATCGTGAAGCTGTTGAGTCTGATTTGATTTTTGCCGGGTTCTTGGTGTTGAACTGTCCTCTCAAGGATGATGCGATTGAAACGGTCAAAATGCTGGCTGAGTCCAGTCACCGAGTAGTCATGATTACTGGTGATAACCCATTGACCGCAGTACATGTTGCCAAGGAAGTGGGGATCGTGGAGCGTGATACACTTATCCTGGATGCCCCGGAGCCGGCCGATTTTGTCAAAACTGATTTGGCATGGAGAAGCGTTGATGAATCTAAAGTGATTCCCGTCTCTTCAACCGATGGCGAGCTTGACCTGAGTGTGTTTGAAGATTATGATTTGTGTTTGAGTGGATATGCCCTCGGCAAGCTTTGCGAACACCCTCAAATTGCCGATTTAGTAAAACATACCTGGATTTATGCACGAGTATCCCCGCCGCAAAAGGAGTTCATCCTCAACACGCTGAATGCGTCAGGTTACATCACTGTGATGTGTGGTGACGGTACTAATGACGTGGGAGCTCTGAAACAAGCACACGTTGGTGTGGCGTTACTCAACGGTACTGAGGAAGGGATGAAGAAAATGGCTGAAAATAACAAAATTCAGGCACTCAAGAAAGTTTACGATAAACAGGTCCAGCTCATGGTTAGATGGAAGGGCAAAATCCCTCCTGTTCCCCCTGCTATCGCTCACCTGTATCCTCCCGGTCCCACCAACCCTAACTACATCAAGGCCATTGAGTCTCGCGGTGGTAAGGTTGATGAAAAGACCAGGTTGGAAATTGAAGCTGCTACTGCTGCTGCCAGGGAGAATAATGGTGGTGTTGACGCTACCAAAGCCCCGGCAAAATCTGCTGCTCTTGCTGATAAACTAACCAGCATGATGGAAGAGGAAGGGCTTGATGGCGAGCCACCAGCTTTGAAGCTTGGTGATGCATCTGTGGCTGCTCCATTCACTTCCAAACTGGCCAACGTGGCGGCCATTACCAATATTATCAGACAGGGCCGATGCGCGTTGGTTACCACTATTCAAATGTACAAGATTTTGGCACTGAACTGTCTGATTTCCGCATACTCTCTGAGTGTACTTTACCTGGCCGGTATCAAGTTTGGCGACGGACAGCAAACCATTTCCGGTTTAATGCTGAGTGTTTGCTTCATGTCGATTTCAAGATCGAAAGCTGTGGAGAAACTTTCCAAACAGAGACCTCAGCCGGGGATTATGAACTGGTACATTATGGGCTCGATCCTGGGACAGTTTATCATTCATGTTGCTTCGCTCATTTATATCACCAAGCACGTTTACCTGATTGACCCTAGAGACGAGAATATCGATTTGGATGCGAAATTCGAGCCTTCCTTGCTCAACACTGCCATTTACTTGCTGCAGCTTGCCCAGGAAGTCTCCACCTTTGCAGTGAACTACCAGGGAAGACCATTCCGTGAATCCATCCAGGAAAATAGAGGCATGTATTACGGATTACTGGGAGTAGGGGCACTTGCTTTGTCTGGAGCTACCGAGTTTGTCCCCGAGTTCAATGAATCGTTGAGTCTGGTGCCCATGGTCTCCAGTTTCAAGGTTAGACTTTCGGCAACTATGATTATCGATTTCTTTGGCTGCTTCGCTATTGAGTACTTGCTTAAGTACCTCTTTAGCGATTTCAAGCCTAGTGATATCGCATTGACCTTGGATGAACGAAGACAAGCCGGGACCAGTTTGTTACAACGAAAGACTCAGTAAAAAAAAAATATAGATCGAATGAAAAATTAACACTTATATTAAATTTAATAATATTATTGAAGCTATATACAAATGCCCAAACGAAAGGGAGACCAGAAACCCAAAACCAAGAGTAAAAAGAACAAGGTAAGAGGGGTTTGTTTTTCTATTAAAGATTGGGTCTAATTTTCTTTTTAGTATACAAACTCTGTGTATATTGAGCCTGAATGGTCAGGGATATTTGTGACATGTGTTCGAGGCCACGAAAACCAGAGCAAAGCTGAGATGCTGAGTATACTGGAAGCAGCAATAGAAGAGTCATACGGAGAGCAGCTGAGAAACCTAAAGGAAGAAAATGGCGACGAAGTTAACCAGGAAGAGTTGAAGACAGAAACTGACTTTGAGAGCGAACTGGCCAAGGAGATCAATGAATTAAAACAACAACAATCTAAAATGGGCAAAAAGGGCCAAACTGTAGAGTTTGTGGATATAGGCTGTGAATGTGTTAGCTTTTTTCGACTTAAGTCGCCCTCCGGGGAAGGTAAGCCATTAGTGTTTATTGACCCTGTGGAGATCGTTTACAAGATTTGTACAAATGTTCAACAACACCCTGAAAATAAACCCGCCAGATACTCACAACGACTGATACCAATCACCAAAACAGGCATAGCAAGCCTGGAATCTCTGGAAAAGCTGTCGTCAGAGGTTTTGGCGCCGGTTTTCTACGACGAGTCACAACCTAAAGGTCTAAGATTTGCGATCCGGCCGGAATCTCGTAACCACAATATCCTGGAACGCGACGAGGTTATCCGGAAAGTAGCTGAATCAGTGGGTCAGGCTAAAAGAGACCATAAAGTGGACCTGAAAAATTATGATAAGCTGATTATTGTTCAGTCTTACAAAAGTACAATTGGCATGGCGGTGGTGGATAATAGGTTTGAACAATTGAGCAGGTTCAACATTGAGCAGATTTATAATAAAGCTATAGAACAATAATGAAGCTAAAAATAAAAAAAATTTAAAAAAAATATAAAAACAAGGAATGTGTTATGAATGTTCCAGATAGACGGTAGAGGTCTCCCAGGCTAGCCAGTCGCTCGCGGTATTTGGCAATAGTCCCATTTGACCCAGTTTCCAAACCCCCGCAGCGACAGTCACAAGTTGGAATAGCACAGCCACCACTTTAGTCACTGATATATCTGACTTATTAGAATCACTAGTCAAATTGTCAAATTGTTGGTTAGTTGCCATGATTTGCTTGAATGGGGTCACAAAGAACATCATTAGACTCATGGTGATTGGTACCAGCTGTAACGAGTTGCCTGACATGTAACTCATAAATAAGTTCATTGGCAATGCTTTGGCAGGCGCTAAAGCGACTTCCCATGCGCGCTTCACTTTAAGACTGTCATTTTCCTTGTCTTGCTTCTTGCGGGATACAGTAGCTGCAGCTTGATGTTTCTTGGAGTGAGAAACCGCTTCGTATCCTGGCGGCGATTTCACCGAATTGGCATTTCCAGCAATGGGGCTATTATTAGATATGAATTGAGGTTAGAGATAATGAGATAGTGTACTTACATGACGTTGGATGGATTAATGAGCTCCTGGTACCATAATGGCGTTGACATGGTGGTTGATAAATGTGTGTTATGTTATAACGTTACAATATATTGCATGCACTTGTATATATAATTATAGATTTTCAGATCTTTTCTTACTCAAAACCCAGGCATGATGCCAAACAATTCCGGCAACTTGATAAAAAAATGCCCACCGAGGATACTCAATACAGATACCAAGAATACGATATTCATATCACGCAAAAGCCCGTTTGTATCAAGCATTAAACGGATTTTGAAACAACTTGATAAAAGGTCTAAATCGTATCCTTCAACCGTCAAACTCACAGCCAAGCAGCTTGTACCTACCAGAAAGCTAGTATTTGTGAAAGTATCTGGTACAGGAATATGTATTGATAAAGTACTAGCTATAGGCCTTGAGCTGGAAAAACAAGGGTACAAAATTGAAGTGACTACTGGTACTGTTGAAACTTTTGATGAAGTGGTTGTACCAGTCGCTGATGATGATATCATGGCACCGGAAATCAAACCTGTGTCAAGGTCAATAAGCAAAGTTGATATTAAAGTGTTTGCAAAAGTGTAGAGTATTGCACGTGCTGGGTTGGATTATGTTTTGGGCATCTAAAGCTACATGAACAGTTTGAGTGAGTGTTGGTTTCAAACAAATTATATTGAGTGTTTGCAAGAGACATTTCGGAAGTGCATTGGCACATACCTCTATGAGTTGACCATCTCAGCAAAACTTTTCCGGGGAGGTTTTTCCAGTCTCCTCGGAAATCTTTAAATGGTAGGGTGCTGCAACAATCTAAATTCAACTAGAGTTTTCTGCAACGACAATGAATGGTGGACGTTCACGCCTACCGTGTGAAGGCTAGATATCTATTTAGGCACTGTTTAGCATAATTGTGTCGGTGCTTAAGGTTATTTTTTTTTGTCGTTTTGGCTAAGTCGTTAGTCTGAGCTATGTGTCTGCCTCAAAGAAAACATTGGCATTTTAGAAGGGACTATAGTGTAAAGATATGCCCTGAGGTTTATAAGATTCACATTATAAGTACTCTGCTCGTTGTTTGCTTTAGAGCACCGATATCTCCCTCTGATATGCCACTGAGGCTGCTATCAGAACTGTCAAGCCAGGAAACAAGAACTGGGATGTCACCAAGATTGTTGCTGAGGTAGCTAAGGCTTATGAGTGCAACCCTGTCGAAGGTATGTTTTCTACTCAGCAATCCAGGAATACTGTACGGTCACAACTTGCGATTGATCGCAGAGGTATTAGAAGGTTCACTCATTTAACTCCTAGGCTCACTGGATATCTGAGGCTCCACAGTACAATATGACACTTCGGCGCATAATTGAACCATAGCTGCAGTCGAACCTCAATATTAATTTCCTGCTCTTGCACAATCCCAAAGTTGCCATATGGGTCACAGTTTTCTGAGCTCTCCGGTTTTATCTTTATATCTGAATCTCGCCGGTATCTTTGCAAATTATGGTGGAGGAAACCACTTTTTTTTTCAATTCATAGCTGAAACTTATAAATCATTAGATTCCCCAATTCTAAGCTTTCTATAAGTAACTCTTGCCTATGATCCCAAAGTGGCCACGGGTTACAGTTAATTCTGAAATATCCGGCTTTGTTGAGAAAAGGTTTCCAGAATTCATTTCGTAACTTATGGCACTGTTTGCACATAACTTTATTAGCGTGTATCAAGCATTAGAAACTCAATTTAGATTCAACTATGATCCCAAAGTTGGGTCTCAGCGTTACCCAGCTTCCTCATTATGAATCTCACTGGAATTCTTTCAAACCATATGTGGTGCTCTTTAAGTCAAATCGCTTTTTTAACACTAAAATCCACAAGATGCCTCCACTCTTTTTCATGCCTTTGCCAGCTTGATGAGACAATTTTCCTTGATCTCATTCAGATCCTTCAACTCATGCTCCCTGCTAGCCAGCTTCCAGTTCTCGGTAATGCCAATAATCTCCAATGCCTTCTTATAATCTTTCAAGAAATATGCCCGTTCGGCAGCATACCGCAGGTTATTACGGTCAATCTTGTTTGATTCGTCGAACTGTGTTATATTCAGCAAGTACTCGCCATCTTGGAATAAGACTCCACCATCATCACTTTGAAACTGCTGCTTTTCTGCCAGAAAGCTCTCTTCAGTTTGTCCCTTTCTTTTCTTGGCTTGTCTCTTGGCTTGTGGTGCAGGGTGTTGAGTTACTTTGTTGTCTGCTGGCGGGGATGCGACGGGCTCTGTAACGGCTGCTTGACTGCTGGTGGATTCGAATATAGCAGATACAGAAGCATCTGGCTTTCTCCCTAGTTTTAACGATCTAAATAAATTTTGAACAGCTTGCATTCTTGAAAGTTATGGAGAAAAAGATAAAACCATAAGAAAAAAAAAAAAAAAAATATCTTAGATCGATGGAGATTTTTGAACATTGCCATTTTAGGCAAAACGATCGTGAGATCACAAAGCCCACTGCATCAGTACGAATTCATATTAGAAATCTTTTTTAATGAAAAATTTCAATAAACTAAAAAAATATAAATATAGAATCAAACAAGACTATAATGAAATAGCAGAGCGGGGTGTTCCATTTTGGTCGATTTTCACATCGTTGAACTCATATACCAAAGGGTGCTGATATGTCTGCTGGCTATAGTCGTAATCCGGTGGGCTTATCTCTGCGACCTCATCAGTGCCGGTTACGTTACTAGAAACGCTGCTGTGACGGTCGGTTGTGTAAGCGCTTTCACTGTTAGAAGGAAAGATGGCTAGTCCTGTAAAAACTGAGGATATTGAGTTTGAAGGTGCCAGAGTTGGTGACCCGGATGATGGCGACCTCGCAACAAACAATGGGAAACTCAACGAAACAGAAGATGCCAGACCTAAGTGCACTGTAACCTGTATCCGATACTGTCTTGAGGTCAAACATGAGAAAAATGTGGGCAAAAGGTTTTCCGGCAACCCTACCGGTATAGAGAGCTTTGCTTGAAACTCGCCCTGACCTGAAGCTATCCAGGTAACCTTACTCAAACACATTCGGTGACGTTTTATAATGCATGACTCCGTCATTGTGCTGGGGTGGTCCTTTGTGAGGATATGTTTCTGATTATGTGTTGACGAGATGTTGTCTGCGTATACTTTATACTCAATGGAGGATAATTTTGGCGGGGGTGAATCTGGCGGGGTGGCGGCTGATTGCACGAGTGTTGACTTCAAGTTCAAGTGGATCATTGATAACGAGTCGCAGTTTCCAGTGTATACGGGGCAGTTTCCGGTTTTGCTAAGCTCTAATTGTACCGTGGGTGCTTTCCGTAAAAAGAATCCTCGCAGTGTTGACTTTGTGGAGTATGCAGGTTGGAAAATATGCTTGTCAAATCCTCGAAGCTGGGATAAATCATCAAAAACAGGATACGTTGGAGTTAGCCTAATAGAGCATTGACCCTCAGCGACTTTTGAGCCTTTCTCGTCATCTCTCACTAATGTTGCAACAATATCATAGCGGAGCTGTATGTCATATGCCTTGTTGAAATCTTTTGTTGGTTCTTCAGCTGCTTGAGTGAATGTTGTGGCTGCTGTATGTCCCCCCGAAGGTAACCTGACATTTTCAACTGAAGGGGGAAGTCGTGAGTGTGCCTCTGGAATTATACCAGAACACTTGCACGCACTATTGTTCATTTCGGAAGGTATTATGATAGAGAAAGAAAAGGTATACTTGAAACCTCTTTTGAACAACCGATTCTCTGGGTACACATCAGGAGAAATGGGAAATGCAACCACAACCGGGCATCGTCGATACTGCAAGGTGGTGTATATACCGTCTCGTATTGAGGTCTCTTCCAGGCGTAGTCTCACGGCTAGAATCTTTACCGGTGTGTCTTGTTTTGGAATGACTATGATTTTGCCAGTCACAAGGTCACCAATATCAAACGAAGGCTGGGCTTGGAAAATAGGATCCAGCCTGACCAGTACCGATTGAGTATGTTTGAAGAACGCAGAGTTGACGTCGACCTGCTCAACACAGAGCTCGTTGACTCTGTAGTCAGGCAGCTCTGCAGCAGCAGGAGAGTCGGTCTGGTCAGATGTATAAGTAGGAGGTGACGAAGTCATTTCAATGTTACTAAATAATTTCAAAATGAGAATATTAATATCTTGAATACAAGAAGAGACGTCGAATGGTAGATACTTATATACTTGGAACAAAGCTCATTGACAGATTAATGGCATAGCTCAGTGAGTCAATCAGCAAAATAATGGTGCAGATCGCAGAGAGATAACTCAGACTAGCCCAATTGGGAAATGCTTATAAATGGCAGAGCAAGGAGCGCAGTGGAGAGTGCGAAAGAAAATGTAGAAAACCACATAGCAGAAGGCGCTATATTATTGATGCCCAGACATGCACGTTATAGAAGACATTAGTTGTAAGAAAGAAAACGTTAGGGACTGGAGAGCTTCAATCATCGTTGAGGTTTGCATGTGCGCAGCATGGGCAGAGAGGGATCAGATGACTAATAGGCAGTCAGACAGGCTCCCCGCCGAAATAAGTGCTGCAAGCTTGTACAATTTAGTCATAGCAATGGATTTGAAATACTGAGATTGATATAATTGGCGCCATAATGGGAAGTCAAGCTGGACTAATGACTAATATCCCCGCCATTGGTGCTTTTGAAATTTCACTTGTTTCTCATTAATGGCTGTAAGAGACTGGTGCTAATTATATACTAACTCTGTTCAGTTCTTCTAGTTCAGTTCTTCTGGTTCAGTCTTGTGGTTCAGTCTTCTTATTCAGTCTTCTTATTCAGTATTCTGGTTCAGTCTTCTGGTTCAGTCTTCTGGTTCAGTCTTCTTATTCAGTCTTCTTTGTTCAAAGAACTGAACTATCAACAACAAAGCTGGCTCATGGTAAGATCTCAGAATGCTGACTCAAACTTTGGTTGATGACAAACTTCGGATTTGTCAGAATCTGCATGCAGGTACAAATTTGCAGTATGCCAACTTCACCTTCCTTTATAAGCAGCTCAATCACTAAATTGCCAAAGAAAATCTTGTGCGTTCTTTCGTTATCTCAGCCAGCTAAGGCGAGCACGCGGTTAGAGCTTATTAACCGAGTTGGCGATTTCACGCGTAGCAAATGCGGCTCAAACGCGACGGCGCAGTTGCTTTAAAGGTATTTCAGGCTCAGTACTGGTGGACTTCCAGCTTCTTTCGGGTATGAGTCAACAGTTGAGAGATATTTTAAGTTTCGGTCTACTTTGAGAGTCATTGTAAAATTTAAAAGTTCAAGCTATGAAACAGTTTTTTTTTTACAACTAAGTACTGCTAGTCTAATTCACATATATCCAACTGTCGACAAAGGTGAATTTGTAAAATTCTCAAGCTTCCAGAGAGCTCTTCCTGGGGTTCAGCATGAAATTACAATCTCAAGATCTCTCATTTGTCAGCAGCCATAATTTTCCACCCATAATAGATGTTGATCTTGGTTATGCGCGCAGATAGCCGAGCTGGGGTCTTGGAAGGAAGTGTTTTCACCCTGCTTAAAGACATGAAATATACAATGAGAATCAACTAAGTTCATATTAATTAGGGCTGAATCTGACGTCAATTGGGGGATCAAAGTACACTTCCTCACAGTCCTCGAGTGGAACCCCGTTTTCATGGTCAAAGTTCACCAGGTTCAGAACCTTGTTAAGGGAAATCATTGGCGAATGCCAAACCCCGAGACCATACGTTATAGCTTGACCGCCCGTAGCCACAAAAGCTCGTAGGGTGTGCGGGTCTGGAAGTCCGTCAGGTCCCTTCCGAGCCACTATTGTCATGTATGCCACCTCGTCCTTCTCTCTACCCAAAGGTATAAATGTCTGTGTTGTAAAGGGATGTCTTTCCAGCACTTTGCACGGATACACCTTGATGCCCTCGGAGTAATCCCTCAGTATGCCTGGGTTAGGAGTGCTTATCATTAAATTGAGCACTGGTATACCAGGGACTCCACTGACAGCCTTGGTGTACTCAGTTTCTACCGGTGAAACTTTGAGTTTCTTGACAGCAGTGCCATAATTCGCAGCTACGGTCTCTGCCGCCTGAACCTCATGTGCAGGCGAGATAACTCCGCCAAACTCTTTGAACGTCTCTGGAGTCAGCTTCTCAGCAATTATAGGGGGAATCCCATTGCAGTCGTAAGTTTTGAGCACCATTGTCTTTGAATTTTAGATATACAGAGAGGGAAAGGGTTCGTACGAGTGGTGTTATCGCAAAAGAGCGTTTGATCAAGGCAGAGAGAGACAGGATCTCGAGATCTCGAGAAGAGAGATATACCGCGATAGCGCGCTACCACGATCAGATTTCATTTCAGTCAGCTTGACTGATAGCGTCACGTGTACTTAATATTAGTGAGAAAGCTTATTTAGGCCTGCAACGCAGAGCATGGACAAGGGATTCACTATAGAATACACAAACTTCTAGACAATACAAGCAAGATATCTCACGTTTCTCTGGAAACTGTCCTGGCTGTTCAAAAGTCTGATTTTTTTACAAATATACGAGAGAGCAAAAGATCCAGCTTAGATAAGCATATTAGATTCTCGGGTTACTGACTACCATTACGGCCTTTATATCCTAGCTGATTCTCTCAAGATCCTTTGCGAAGGAACTTGATCTTAGGTGGAGAGACTATCACCGGAATATAACATCCCGGACGTTTAGAAAAGCTATTTAAGCACTTCTGAAACTTCTTTTCTTATATTCCTTTTTCTCAGAGACAATTCAACTGGGGAAAGAAAAAAAAAATATGTCCTGGACTCAAAGATCATTTACTTTGCGGGCGCAAAAAACCGGATGTTACCTGGTAACGGACGAAGTTCTGTCCAAACTTCCTGAAATCAGAGAATACAAGGTCGGATTACTTCATTTATTTATGCAACACACATCAGCAGGACTTTCACTGAATGAAAACTTTGATCCGGATGTCCGACATGACATGAACGTATACCTGTCAAAAATTGTTCCCGAAGGTGATTTCTACGTGCATGATGATGAAGGTCCTGATGATATGCCAGCTCATATAAAAAGTACGCTAGTAGGTGCTTCCGTCACAGTGCCTATCAGAGAGGGAAGGCTAGCAACGGGAACTTGGCAAGGTATTTGGTACTGTGAGTTCAGAGCACACCGCTCGAGCCGTTCAATTATGGCAACCATTCAGGGTGAAAAGTACTAATTCATGCGTTTTATTTTTGCGAAAGCTTAGAATTGAATTATAATACATCTTGAGTAATTCTCGGAAATTCGCTAAGAATACAGCTTTATGACCAGCTCATGCACATTGTGACTATAAGAGTAGTCTGAACCCGAGAAATTGCATGGCTCTCTCTCTGGCAAAGAAAAAAAGGGAAGAAGAAAAAAACCCAATGAAAATGCTTTCTAGCAAAGAGAAAGTTAAGCTCAGCCCAGGGCTGAGGCTCGCTCTCCATCCAAACAACAGGCACCCCATAGCTTCAAGCTATAAACTATAGTTTAGAATGGCCTAGCAAAGTCAAAAGCTCCAGTACTAGTTCCCATATAGGTTTATGTAAGCTCAACAGCCTCTCACGATCAGATCATCGAGAGAGAGATTTTGAGTGTTGAGCGCATTCGTCAGACTTTTTGTTAGGAGCCTAAGCAGCACATCTTAAGTCTTCCATGCCACCACACTCGATACTTACAATTAACCACACAGTTAAAAGTGGGGGGATTTGGACTTTTGCAACTCAACACTAATATTACACTTTATTACACATTAATTTTGGGTGCACTTTGAAGATTTGATTCTTATTGGATTTTCATTCTTGTGGTATATATCTTCATTAATCTACAAGGCACAGGTTTGTGGAGAGGTATATCAAGTTAAAACAGGGAAAAGAAAGAAGAGGTGAGCCTTGTGGCTTCTTTGTCCGACCACTGATAGCCCAATAGCTTTTGCCTCTTTGGATTAGCCAACAAGCAGATAGGTATAAGAGTCTTCTTTTTGAGTCTTCTTTTTGAGAGCAGTGTATGGATACATATAAGAAGTTGGGGATTCTCTTTCTTGTTCTTTTTTGATTGGTAATTTTTTTGCAAGCAGCAGAGGAAACAGAAGGACTCACTTGATAACTCAGAAACGCGCATTGCCCACAAACTATTCGACTATGGAGACAGAACATAGTGAGCACGCGGAGTTCGTAGAACACGCAGAACAGCCGGAACACGCAGAAGAATTTGTAGAAAATGTACAACAAGATAACCAGGCGCATCATCATCATCACCACCATCAGACTAGAAACGAAGCAACGGATTCGCAGGAATTGCTCAAAGATGCACAACCTCTGGAGCTAGAGCAACAGCAGCTAGCCCAGCTCAAACAATTGCAACTGACTGAGCAGCAGGAGAACGAACAAGAGCAACTACAACGACAAGCCTCGGGAAAGAGGAAGGACCATCACAGCAGAAGACGCAAGGATGCAGACGGCGATAGAATCGGTAAATACCAAATCATCAAAACATTGGGTGAAGGGTCCTTCGGTAAAGTCAAGCTTGCTTACCATTTGGGTACCAACAAACGGGTTGCATTAAAGATTATCAACCGCCAAACCTTGGCAAAGGCCGACATGCAGGGAAGAATCGAAAGAGAGATTTCTTATCTTCGTTTGCTTCGTCACCCGCATATCATCAAGCTTTATGATGTTATCAAAACCAAAGATGAAATCATCATGGTGATTGAATATGCCGGAAAGGAGGAGTTGTTTGACTATATTGTAAAGCGAGGTCCCATGAAGGAAGACGAGGCTCGCAGATTTTTTCAGCAAATTATTTCTGCAGTAGACTACTGTCACCGTCATAAAATTGTGCACCGAGATTTAAAACCAGAAAACCTTCTGCTTGATGAAAACCTCAATGTTAAAATTGCAGATTTCGGTCTTTCCAACATTATGACTGACGGTAACTTTTTGAAAACCTCTTGTGGATCCCCCAACTACGCTGCACCAGAGGTTATCTCAGGCAAATTGTACGCAGGACCCGAAGTGGATGTTTGGTCTAGTGGTGTTATCTTGTATGTCATGCTCTGTGGCAGATTACCCTTTGACGATGAGTTTATTCCTGCGCTGTTCCAGAAAATTTCTAGAGGTGTTTACTCTATCCCGGACAGCCTATCACCAGGTGCAAAGCATCTTTTGAAACGAATGCTGGTGGTGAACCCACTAGATAGAATCACAGTGCAAGAAATCATGGAAGATAGTTGGTTCAAGGTTGACATTCCGCCATATCTGACGTTGAATGAGACCAAGCTTGCAGAAGAGGCTGCCGCAAAGGTATCTAATGATGGTAAGGACAAGCAGGGTAATAATAATTCCCAGAAACTTGCCGAAGATCATGTTCAGATTGACGAGAACATTGTAGGAGCCTTGGGCAGAACTATGGGCTATAACAAGGATCAGGTATACGAAGCCCTCAGATCACGAGAAGGTAGCAGTGGTGATATCAGAGACGCTTATAACTTGTTGAAGGACAACAGCATGGCTGCAGGCGATTCTCATTATCAAAAGGACGATATTGATATTTACATGAGCGAGCACGTGGATGACGAGGGTGCAAACAAGCTGCATGGTACTGCCGGTACTAAAAGTCCCAACTCTGGAAGCTCGCTAGTGCCCAGTGGCACCTCATCTCCGATTATTGGCAAAAACGGGCTACCAGTTGCAGCTTTCGATAGGCATGTGTTGGCATCATTACCGGTCGAGATACCCAATATCTCAACTCCCAATAGTACGATCTCTGTGCTGCCAAGCTCGCTGCCAGCATATCACCGAGCCAATATGGTAACATATGGAATCAGCGCTTCAAAGAAGCTCACCCCAATTTCAAACAAGAAATCTAAGACAAGATGGCATTTTGGTATTCGAAGTAGGTCTTACCCCTTGGATGTAATGGGTGAGATTTATCGAGCACTGAAAAACCTGGGTGCTGAGTGGGCAATGCCTCCTGAAGATGAACTGTGGGCTATACATGTCAGGTGGAGATGCGACCCTCCAAGCTCGGAATCTGACAATGATGACGAAATGGATGTTGATGGCGGATCTCTGAGACCACAAGTAAGCTCCAGGGTGGAACTACTCAGAATGAGGATTCAGCTCTACCAGCTGGAACAGAATAATTATCTCGTAGATTTCAAGTTTGATGGATGGGAGAACCAGCCAGGTCATCATGAAAGAAAACACCAACACCCTGCCTCTGACTCCTTCTCGGCATATCCGTTCTTGCATCTGGCAACAAAGTTGATCATGGAGCTAGCAGTAAACAGCCCGGCACAATAAGTATAAGTATAAGAAGAAGAAGAAAAAAAGAAAACAAGAAAAAAATTCAGAAAATAATGGCGAGCTGAGCAAAATTGGAAACCACACATGTAAAGATGGGATAAATAACTTTCATATACATATATATCATTTAATTATCATTTTATATGATATAATTTAAGTGAAATATCATTGCTCAAAGGAATAGAGCGTTTGTACATCGTTAATTACTAGTTTCGTAAATCGTTTGAGGAACAGCCGTTCTTCTCGTTCCTTATATTTCGGGATACCGTCCGTTAAATAGTTTTTGGATTCGCGGCTAATTGCGTCCGCTCCGCTTTTGGCACCAACGTTGTTGTTGTTGTTGCTACTGCTGCCGCTGACGGTCCCATTGGTAGTGTACTTGAAAAGTGATAGAGTTTGGTAACCTTGCCTTATGATATCGGAAACTTCATCTGGTGATAACGTCTGCGAGTTTGACTCGTGGGTAGATAAAATTGTCCTGTAGTGGTTGATAGTGGCTTGGAGAACTGCCATTGACGGTGACCGATCCTCGTTAAGGATATTCGGGTACACTTGGCTCAGTTTCCCAATATCATCCGCTGAGCCTATAATCTTGTAAAACAAATCATCATAAATGGGACCATCCGGTAACACCGCGTCACCATAGATCAAAAATCCTGCAAGGTTCAAGCATACCAGCTCAGCACAGGAGTCTGCTTCCTCTAGTAAAGATGAGGAAGATGATGATGCATGTTGTGGTTGTTGCTGTTGCTGTTGCTGTTTGCTAGGAGGATGCGAGTTTAAAAACCTAACAACAGAAAGTAATGATTTCCAAAGCTCTTGCCATTGGTACTCCAGCTTGAATTTCGAAAATTTCAGGTACCCCAGAACCTGAAATAAAACCTTCAGTGTCAAGATATACATTTTGTAGTCTAAATTGGTTCTTTTCATGTTGAATCGAAGATTGCATTGCAACACGTCCAAGATACCCTCCAACAAAAGTCTCTCAGAGTTATCGTTGTTTGGTAGCGCCGGATTGCGTTGCCGGCATATCTTGATGCGGGCTTTTTGGGTAATCAAAAGTTTGCTGACAGTTCCATAGTCTTCTACCATGATTCGTAATATCAGCAAACAGCACCTTGCATATGCTGAAGCTCTATCGCTTTTGCTTTGATTTTGGAAAAGATAAGAGCATAGGCTCAAAAATGTGACAAAGGGCGCTGAAGAGTTCTTGTCAGGAAGAAGTCTTTTGTCATCCTCGGTTTGATTGCCTGTGGACGCTGCTGCTCCCGAGCAATCAACAAAAATGCGACTTAAAGTCTTATTTGCAAGTACAGCCTCATAGACCCCTAAAACAAGTGACATGGTTGCGTTAGGGCGGCCAGGTCCGTCACTTGTTAGACTTTCTTGGCTATCATTCGGACGAGCAGCACCTCTGAGCCAGTTCCATGATGCAACAAGTGGACCTAGAGCAGGAGCCGAGCCGGAAGTAGAAGTGCCAGTATTTGATGAGGTAACTGGTTTGTTCACATATTCATCTAAACTTAGCTTCCATACGTGGTTCGTGGAGACTATAATGTGAGTCATTGACTTGTTATCAACAAAATCAGCTAGTCTTCTTTGGTACGGGTTGGTCCCCTCTAATTTGTCATAACTTGCCAGTATTCCTAATAATGAAAATGCATCCCCGATATATAGCGAGGTATCCCTTTCAGGACTATCGATAAAGCTCATGATGGAAGCAAACATATCCTTCTGTAAGAAAAATGAAGCGAGACTTGTCTGGTATGAACATCCTGCAATGATTGAGGTTGTTCTAATTGCCAAAACTTTGATGTGCAAGTCGGGACAAAACCTGATAACGTAGCTCAATTCCTCCAGAAGTTTCAGAAACACCGAGTCGATTTTTTTGAGCCCTGCCAGGATGGATATTATATCTGAGCTATAACTGACAAAGTTCTTGACAGATATAGTTTGGAAAAGTATCGTTAGGACTTCCAGGACGTTGGTCACTACCAGGATATCGCGATTTGATAGCTGTTCAACTGCATTAGCTACGAGTTCCTGGGTGACTCGCTGCTTTGAGAGCAAAGTCTCGGGGCTTAGACCCATAAAGATATCATTTAGCACTTTTTGATTGCATCTCAATACAAAAAACTCTGTCCAGTATCCTTTTGGTTTGCTGAAATCTCCGTTCTGATTCGGCTCGAAGAGCTCATCGTATAAGTCCAGAATCTTGGGTTTAAGCTTTCCTCGTTCAACCTGGACCAGCGGCGACACCAGCGCCATTCCTGAGCCAAAAAAAATATAATAATGCCTGTTTAATAGGCTCTAGGTATACTTATGCAAAAAAGGAAAACCTTCAGTCCGTTTGTCATGAGCTAAAGAGGAACAAACAAGAAAAAGTCAGAGCCACTGTTGGATCAAGCTGTAAATATGTATCAAAAGGCAAACTGCAAGCTTTTCCCTGTTTCAGGCTGTGTGCGATTTCGTTCACCGGTTAACGCGCCAACGTCGTACACCATCAACTCCCGATTTATACGTAGCGACCAAACGTCTACTCGAAGCACTATAGTAGCTCTTTGAACCACGCTGAAATCCGGATTTTGATTCTATTTCGCAGCTCAGATTTAAGCCTCCATTACATGTCCTGTGACAGATTTTGGCCAAGCAAAAAAGGCTAAGAGTGCACATTATATTCATGTTACGTAATCAAGCGATTTTTATTATGTAATCAGGAGATATTTTTCTTTGCATGAAAAAGTTAAAATGTAAACAATCAGCAAAAAAAGCTACATATTTTAGTATCCAGCTCAGAGCTTTGGGACACAATTAGGTAGATATAAGTGTGTTTCAGTAGCTGTAGAATACCTAAACTGTATGAGCAGATAATTTTAACAGCAATTAGTTAAATTGCTGCTGACTTCACTTGGTTATTCTCGAGCAGACTTAATATGTTTTATAGGCTTATGCTAGCTACTTTCTTTGTGTATATATCTTTTGATCATACATAAACATCTCCATTCTCTCTTCTCTTCTTTCCTTGAGCAAAAGAGCCGGCCACTTAGCGCAACCGGAAACTATGACCCAAACGCTGCCTCTAGGTTCCTTGGCCGAAGAGGTGCAAGCTGTGCTTTGTAGTGTCGCTCAAAGAATAGACAAGTCGAAAAGAGTGGTTGTGGTTACTGGTGCAGGTATATCATGTAATGCAGGCATACCAGACTTCAGGTCAACAGATGGTCTTTATAACATGGTCAAACATCAGTATCCGTCGGCTGTAGTGAAGGGAAAGGATCTTTTTGACTCTATATTGTTCAATGATGCAGAAACTATCAGCATTTTCTTCACGTTTATGAGTAACCTTCGCAAGTGCATATTAGGTGCCCAGGCCACAGGAATTCACAAGTTTATCAAGCTTCTGAAAGACAAAAGAAAACTGTTAAGATGCTATACACAAAACATAGATGGGTTGGAGGAGTCTCAAGGGCTATCATTGGGAGTTGGAGACTGGAAAAACCTGGATGTCGTCCAACTGCATGGAGATATACATTCTCTGAAATGTATACATTGCACAGAAACATTCCCTTGGGATGAGGATTCCATTACTTCACTAGATGAAGGATTGTCACCGCCGTGCCCCAAGTGCTTCAATAACCACGAAGAAAGAATGAAGGCTGGAAAAAGAAGCTCGGTAATTGGAACGCTGAGACCAAATATTGTGCTGTACGGCGAAGAGCATCCTCACGGTGATACTATTGGAAGATGCACAGACAAGGATATCAAAAGCAAACCAGACTGCTTGATAATAGCAGGGACTTCTCTCAAGGTATGTGGCATCAAGAACCTTGTGAGAAGAGTAGCCAAAACAGTAAAGGAAAATGGCGGCATGGTTGTATTTGTGAATGCAACTCCAGTAGCCTCGAAAGCATGGAGTGATGTAATTGATTATCATATACAGGGAGACTGCGATGAGTGGGTGGAATCTATGAAGGGCCAAGTACCAAGGCTGTTCGTACCTCAGGCGGAGTTAGAGCAGGAAGCATTGAAAAGGAAACTGACAAAACCAACAGGAATAAAACGAAAAAAGAAGCCGGTAGATGGACCCAACCTTGCAAAGTTTACTATAAGCTCCTTGCTGAACTCTTGTGATGGAAGTTTCACGCAACAGCACTTGCCTGATAATAGCTGCTCAGCGCAGAAGGCTTGCAAGACTGACAGCACGTCGACGGATATCGACGATAACGACGAAGTTCCTGTGAAAATAGAGTCATTGGTAACTGAGATCAAAGCTGAAGTCTCATGCGCTCCTCTTGGAACAGTTGGTTTTACACCGTGGATAGAACGAGATGCTACAGATATCAAACAAACAGAGATATCTTCCAGCCAAGCAACAGCTGACCCGCGGATACCACGGTTATTGAAAACTCCAACAAAGCCAGTTCTTGTTTCACCAGCTCGATCGCCCTTAGCGATGATTCTTAACGGTATGAAAAGACCGTTACCAGACCCTTGCAGCGAGCAGTTCAAGCAAGAGCAAAAACGGCACACAGAAAGGAGAAGATTGCTCACCCCATAACTATTTATTTCACTTCAATGACTATATCAAGTACAGCCTTAGACATAAGTAATAGCTAGGCTGACAAAAAAAGGCATGCTCCTTTGCAAATCACGTCAACGCAGATCGAAAATATGTCTGTGCGCAGAATTACGCTTTTATTGTGCATGCTTGTATAGGAATTTACTGACCCAGCTGGTTCTTGTCAATTTCGTATGACAACTAACGAAGATATAAAAGCCAACGTCTTACATCTATATGAGGCTTCAAGAGCTGTTCTACCAACACCGGTAGCATCTGCCCTTCAGCTCAAGTGCATCAAAGTTTCCAATGATAACGGGATCAACCTTCCGCAGCGGATTGGTGGTGAGTTGAGCTGTACCAACTGTTGCGTGCCGTTTGTTCCAGGTATCACTTTAAGGATACGACTTGGACGAGTCAAAAGAGTAGAGCCGTCTGAACTGGGAAGAGACACTAAGAAGAACATATCAGCGAATGTGTTTGATACCAGAAACTTGGTATACACATGTTTACTTTGCAAAAGAGAGCATATTTTTGAAACTTTGCAGCCAAAACCAATGACAATGAAAATTAGGAAAAGTGAAAAAAAGCATTCAGGAATTGCAGATGAAGCAGAACCAGTAGCCGTAGCTACTCAAAAAGCCAAAAAAAGGGCCAAATTGCGGAAAAACTCAAGCTTGAAACACATAGTTCAACAGAGATCTCAGCACTCCTCTTCGTCATCATCAAAACCTGGCAGTGGCCTCAACCTGGCAGATTTTTTCAAACCTGCTTAAGACGCGTATTTATTTATTGAACAGAAACCCAAGGACCTTTAATGGAATTGGAAATTTTACAGCGATAGTAATGATTATAGTAATAATAATAATAATAATAATAATAATAATAATAATAATAATAATAATAATAATGATAAATTCAGTATAAATATCTAATATGAATAATTCTTTGGTAAATAAAAGATAACAACTCAAATGAGAGAACCAGAATAGAAGTAAAGATGTTTTCTGATTTTTTTTTTTTATTTCAGTCCTGAGGCCGTTCACTGAAACTGGCAGATATGAAGTGAATAAAAGTTCTTGGAGAGACACGAAAAAAAAAGTGCCTCAGCCCGAAGGAGAAGCCAACCGAATGGCGAACGAAAAAGATAAAAAGAGATAAAAGAAGAAAAATAATGAAAAGAAAAAGATAGTAAGTTAGACGAGAAGCACAATCAAACCAATCACTGGTACCATCATCATCTTCATGCTGGAAATAGATCTCGCGGAAATTGCAGCGTTTGTCTCAGCGGGTGGTTGCTCACCTTGGCCAGATTGACTAGGAACAGCCATAGGCGCTTCAGTGCTGTAAGTCACCAATGTTGGCTGAGCATTAGGAGAACAAGATTCCCCAACACACGTTCCCGGCTCAGAAGCAGTAGCAGCTTCAGGGCTCAATGTCGCGTTCTCACCAGCAGGATTGTTACAGGTTTCACAAGGTGGGTTGGCAGGTTGAGTTTCCGGATATGGTGCAGGCGTAGGGTTATTACACGTCTCGCAGGGTGGAGTGAAAGTCTTGGTCTCTGGTGCAGGAGCTGGTGGCACTGGAGTTTCACAAGTCTCACAAGGTGGAGTAACAGTCTTGGTCTCGCAAGTTTCACAAGGTGGAGTGACAGTCTGAGTTTCAGGAGAGGGTGCAGGCTGAGATGTAACTGGAGCAGGAGCAGGAGCTGGTGGCACTGGTGGAGTAACAGTCTTGGTCTCGCAAGTTTCACAAGGTGGAGTGACAGTCTGAGTTTCAGGAGAGGGCGCAGGCTGAGACGTAACTGGAGCAGGAGCTGGTGGCACTGGTGGAGTAACAGTCTTGGTCTCGCAAGTTTCACAAGGTGGAGTGACAGTCTGAGTTTCAGGAGAGGGTGCAGGCTGAG